>APFE031745748.1:72406-102091 GCA_000404065.3 Pinus taeda
AATGATTTATCAATTTGATAAGCATTTGTCCCATTATGAGTTTTGTCTTATATAGCCACTGTCTCATATGTAATTTGCCTTATGTAGTAAATGGTATATAATGAAGTCTAATGGACACATGTGGAACATGAATAGTCACATATGGAATGTAATAAGTAATTAATAGGATGAATAGTCGTAGGAGTTGAAGAGTCATAAGGAAGCTCAAAGGTCATTGTTATTTATTATAAGTAGCTCTCATAACCCAAGATAAGGGCTTGGATTCTTAGAGTCTTGCCTTGGATTCTCTTGTAGTTTCATATGAGATAGATCATTATTTGGAGAAGTTGTGGCGTCATGTTCCACTATTGCATACAATGTTTCATTCATATAAAAGTGTACCTGGGATATTTCACTCTTAATCAATGTCTCTGTGAGTCGACACTTCTTCATACATGTATCATAGATATATTAGGACTACTCTTGTTATGTTTATGATATATGTCGCCTTAATTACATACTAAGTGAATGAACTAATTCATTTGTTAGCTATGGTTGTTACTGAATGCGAGTTGTTATGATTTAAAGACTTTTACTTATTATGTGGATTAATATGTAGGTAATCAACAAGCCTTTATCTTCCTTATCGGGTCCCCCTTTAGGATAATACAACTACTTTTCTAACTAAAGGCTCATTTTCCTTTTACCAGTCATGGATTTTCCCTCATGCACCTTAAATTGAGTGTATCACAAATCTCACATACTTGCTTCCCCAAAGAGGTGTTTCATTCTCTTGTGCGTAATCGTAACCAAGGGATATGTCTGAAACCTTTCCAGCGGCCAGATTGTATGTCTGGATGGAACTTCTACACCAAATGATGTGAGCTCTAATTGGGAATTCACAGCAGGGAGATCCCTTTACAATGTTGATGGCATCCAGAACCATCAACACTGAGTTAAAGGAATAAATGCAAAAGGTATAAGATCATAATCCATCATCCACCAAATTTGGGAGTAATTCTTCCACATATCATGAAAATTAGAGTGGTTTCATATTAAACAGAAACATGATGAAATGGTGGATCCCTAAGATTTTGCCCCACACATTTAGTTATTGCTTGAACATGTGCTCTAGTTGAGTGCTTTACATGGATAATTGAACTTGATATCAACCTACTCCTAGTTTCTTTTTCTTATCCCCTTATACAATAACAATCATGGATTTTGGGGAGTTATGATCCACTCACAGTTCCCTCCGAAAATTTGAAAAAACCATTGAAGAGTTGTGATTCAAACTTAAAGTGGTCTTAGTCAGATTGGTAGCAATAGATAGATCTCTAGGGAAGGATATGGACATGGCTCTAATAATTTTAATAAACCTCAAGAAAAACATTAACTCTCTAGAGAAAAGGGTTTGTAGCATGGATGATGTGATTGTAGTTGTGGTTCATCAACATCAGGGAATAATGACGTAGAAAGATGACTTATTCAATAGGTCCTCTATGTCAATTGTGATCATCCTAATAGATCAATTGGATGCTCATGGTTGTTTACCATCTTTCCTCATCATTGATTTTTTATCTATATTAAATTATGCTGTTGGTTCTTAGCATTTCCATAAGTTTAGCCTATAGGAAGAATATTGGTTTTTGGGCCATTGGAAAAACATAGTTCCACCTATGTGTTATATTTTATTTTTATGTTGTGTAGTTTATCCTCTATAGGAAGTTTTTAAAGATAGAGAAATTATCCTATAACGTCAAAATTTTGTAATACTTTTTATGAGAAATTATCCTCTCTCTCTCTCTCTCTCTCTCTCTCTCTCTCTCCTCTCTTCTCTCTTAAATATAATATAGTATATTATATATATATAATATTATATAGGAGAGAGAGAGAGAGAGAGAGAGAGAGAGAGAGATGATATTTACATTTACATGATTAAATTAATAAGTGTTTCATGTAATCTTAGTTCCTCAAGAAGAAGTTAGAAAAATACATAATGAATAGTTAAACTTAATATGAGTAAGTACATACCTAATCAGTGTTATTAATTAAAGGATAGCCAGTAAAATAAGAAAAATAGTATTTAATTGTACAATTGTAAAGGAGTATTCAAAAGTTTAACCTAAAAGTTAAAATAGATTTAAGTCTCTCTCTCTCTCTCTCACACACACACACACACACACACACACACACACATATATAATGCAACTAGTAAAATGTAAAATAAATATATATCGTATACTTGCAAATAATAAGCATATATAATATTGCCCCAAGGGTTATCTCAACTGGTCGAGTCCCCATTGTTAAGTACCTTGTCGATCGAGAGGTCACAGGGTCAATTCTCCTCGACGCCCTTGGGGTTAGGCCATGCTAGTTTGGCCGACGAGCTTTAAAATATTCCCTTCATGGTTGATCTACCTAGATTTTCTGTGGATGTAGAAACCACCGGGTGTTCGTGAACCACGCCAATAAATAAATAAATAAAAAATAAGCGTATATAATTATTTATATTACATACATTAATTTATATAATATTGTCAAAAATATTCTTCAGAATATTACGAGTTTTAAGGGGAAAAAATAATTGAAACAACTTTTTTCATTAGTCATGGGTTTTTATATTTTTTTTATTCACTTTTAATTTTCAAAATTAAATCCCTACCATCTATCCAATAATTTTTTATAATTAAATTAAAATTCTTGAAGCCCTATTCCAAAATATACATTCCCATCAATATAATCTACATAGATCCATCTTAACTTTGCATATATCAAGCTTCAAGAGGATAAAATATCTAAGATACAAACCTCTTTTTTGAAGGGAAAACTTGAGGAAAGATTTGCACATCTAGAACATAATAGAACATTACAACATCTCTTCCATATTGGGAAGAGCATCTCTTAGCTCAAATAGTAGGCATCAAAATACTTACTTCATGATACATCTCATTTTGACAATATTTAAAAAAAAATTCATAAAAATAAACTAATTTATAACTTTATTTTATATTATGATTCATTATTTAAAAATGATATATATATCTATATCTATATCTATATATATATATATAGAAAGATGGAGATCATTAACCATGGAGATTCAATCTCACTTTATCATGGAGACTATTAACCTATAAATAGGCTTTGTTACAACATCATGGGCTAATATCATAGTTTACTGATAGCACATGCTCAAAAAGTCATGACTCATATTCATATGAGATTCTTTTTATTAATGAATTTAATTAAAATGGTAGAAAAGGGATGATCCCTTTTGAGATAAATCTCAATCTTTGATCTAACACTAGTAGTTAGATTATTCTACAATATCCCTTGGTGGTTAAATCCTTACCATCGACCAAATAATTATGAATAATTAAATTAAAACTTTGAAATCCCTATTGCAAAATAGGCATAGCTAAATTATTATATGTATTAATGGATGCAATGTAGCCAAGAAATTACTTCACACATTTAGTTTCATGTAGCAATAAACAATTGAAGTAGTTGTTTTCGTTAATCATGTAATTTTTTTCTTACTTATTATATTTCATCGTATTTCATTTTAATTTTTACTTCTCTAATAATGTTGACATTTTCATTTGCTACAAGACAAGCCTAGATCCATCCTAATGAGGGAAAAAATCTCTCAAGGCGTGGACCTAAGTTTTGAGTGCAAAACGCGAGGAAGTATTTTCACCTCTAGAGATTTGATCCCTCTCGACGCTTCATAAATATGGAGTTAAGATCGTTGGAATAATTTTTTTTTAAAGAGTGGGTCAATCTTGTCATTAATATAAATAGTTGGTTGTAGGGCCATAACTTGTACATTGGTCCACATATTCAATGATTAAATTTCCTTTATATGTCCACATTATAGCTAGAGTATTATTATGGCTATTTTTTTCCTACCATTCCAAAATTTAGAATTACGTTATATGCCTTACAAAAACTACCTAGTAGCCAGTATATATACTATATATTATTATATCCCCTATATACATATATATATATATATCTATATATATATATAATAATAATACTAACATTGAAAATATTTTGGCTGTGGCAATTTATCTGGCATTGGAAGAACATTCTGAGTCAAATGTTCCAAGTGGCTAGTTGCTTTAGTCCTTTCTACTTTGTTTTCCTACTACACATTTTTTTTTTGGCTCCTAGCTAGTCCTAGCTTCATCCTTGATGAATTCAATCCTATTGTTGGATCTCTCTTTGATTTTAGACACTTCGTTTTCCATAGTTTCCAAATTATTGCAAATCTTAGTCTAAAACATCTCTACTTTACTATGCCATAGTTCGAATTTGGTGTTCATTAAGAGCTAAATAAGTATCCCTCTCCTTAGCTTCTACAATTCCTCTATGGTTCGAAATTTCTAGCATCCCTTGGAGTGACTCCAACAACTTGGATAGGAGTTGACCCAAATATGTCTAGTCCACCTCACAAGATGAAGTCCTAGGCTCCATCATGAAGGGGAGATGCCTTCCCACTCCATGAATATCAAAAGATGGCAATCATCGTTAGTCATAGAGGGCGATTCTTATCAATATGACGATTTGGGTGTAAGAAGAGTAAATGTGTGCCATATATCTCCTCTTCTACATCTGATGTACTGCCCTGAAGCCTTGAATTTCCTTGCACGCAGACCCATGCCTGAATCCTCACTAATCTTCTTTTCAATTTCTATTATTAGTTTCTACTTGATTATTAGTTAATACTCCCAAAACCCAAGCATATTGATACTCTATTTTATCGTTGTGTCAAATAATAACCCCTCTCGCTCCTAACACCCCTAAATGGCTTAATTATTAATAATTATTAATAATTATTACTATTTTTTATTTTATTCATTATCATGTAGGAAAATGTAAACTATTTTGGTCTTCATAAATTAGATAATGAACTATATATTAATGAAATCTAGTATTTTGTATATATATATATAAGATAACAAAAAATTCTCCTTTTCATTTTAACTTTAAAGATACTATTTAATCCAAGTATTAGTTTGTAAACTAATCATAGTATATTTATTAAAAAAGATTTAAAGATTAAATAATTTAAATTTAAAATAATAAAATAAAATAAAATTTCTTATTTGATAAATATATATTATAGTTTAGGTTGTTTAGATAACAATTAGGTTGTTTTATGTTTTGAAGTTTATTTCGCATATTTGTTGTTAAATTTGTTAGAAATTTAAAATGCATTTTAAATAACAAAAAAAAAAAATTGAAAATTTATTTCAATAAATTCCTATGAAAAGAACATCACATCATAGAATAGTTATAAAATAAAGTTTTTACCATTAAAAATCAAGAAACAAAATCATAATAAACATGTTACCATTGCAACTATTGAAAACTTATTCTTGATGAAATGAAATGAAAAATTAAAACCTAAATTATATAGTCTTTTTACGGTTTTGTATGTTGTTTTTTTTTTGTTTTCAAAGGCTTTCTTGGTGGTTTCCATGGGTTTTCTTGTGGTTTTCATTGTGGTTTTTCATTTCAAATTAATTTTTTTTGTTATAATAAAAACTAATCCAAACAGAGATAAAATGATAGGAAACCTACCTTGGCTTACCAACATTGGTTGGTTTGATCTTTAGGGACATTTGTGGGGTTGTTGCGCCATCTCCCAAATGCTCAGTTGAATTCCAAACCCTTACTTGAGCATTTAATTTTCACAGTCTACAGAAATAGTTTGGAAAATGGCAGCCATGGTTTTTAATGCCAAATGGAGGCTCGATCGAGCTTGTGTGTTAACTCGGGCACATAGGAGCTTGATCGAGGTTTTGTTTGAAAGCTCGATCGAACTAATTCTAAGCCCTTAAGTAGTTCAATCAAGTTCTTAAAAATTTCTCAATCGATCGCTTAAAATGACTCGATCAAGCTCATTTTTTTCACAAAAACACGCCCTCGCTTTGCAAAAATGTGTAACCCAAATCCATGCACAAACCATAAAGAAAAGTACTACATAAAAATATGTTAGAGGAACCAAGAATAAATGCAGAAAATGCATTGATTCACCTATACAAGAAAAAATAGGATCAACTATCTTGAAACCATTCCAACCAACCCTTCCCATCATCAAGGCTAAATCATCATGGATCCTAGGTAATGAAACACATATTAGTTTATGGATGAATAACATTAAATGCCATCCTCCGCTAGAAGAGAATCCTTAAATATTAACTCCTTCAATAAAATGGTTAGGTAGTATTGACAAAAAGACTTAAATACATATCTCTCTGGTATATAAATGGTATATCGATTAGATGGAAGATTGGTCATTACCCAAGTTAGTTATATCCACTGATCTTTATCTTTGAATCAATTCTTTTGATATGTGCACCTGAAGCAATCCATAAACAAGATCACATGTTAGGGAAGAAGACACTACACTATTAAAAAATGATATGTATGGAAATTTGAGGAAGAAAACATTCTTGTAAGGCATGTGATTTGGAAAAAAAATTGGGCCAACAATGTTTCTCCAAAGATTAATATTTTTAGTTGGACATATAATAAGGGAAGACTTAACAATTGACATGCTAGGAAGAATAGTGATCTTTGACAAGTCTAGATGTGAACTTTCCCTACCCTTTGAGGAAATTAAAAAACATGATCCAGATTTATGCAGGAACGAAATGAAAAAAATATTCAAACATAAGCACATAGCTACAACAAAAACTGAACTTCAATTTATTAATAGAAAAATAATGAAATTGTTTAATTCCATAATGGAAATAAACTAGCTCGGGTGATGGTAGCTTATCTCTGAGAAGAGATGTGATGGCTACATGCCTCTGAAACTATGTGACCATGAGGCTCCAAAGCCTTTTTATTATTGAGAAATAAGGGAAAACCATAAACATCCAAAACCGTAACCCTAGGAGATGAAGTGCCCAAAGTTTGTGGGTCCTATTGGGGTTAGTTAGTACATCAACTTCCTAAGGTCGTAACTTTGGCATATGAACTTCGTTTGATGCATATGATACCTTGTTAGAAATATGTATATGAGGTCTACAACTTTCGACTATGAACCCCTACCTCATCCTATTAATTTTCCTGTTTTCCAAAAAAAATATCATTAAGGACCTCAAAATGCCTCTACAAGTTTAGGACCTAAAAAACTGCCAAAAATAGTAAAGTGTGCTACAACTAAGGAAACTGAAATAGGTAGTGTTGGGGGTCCAAGTGATTAGGTGGATGGCCACCAATATCCACCTGGATCAAAACACCTCTTCCTCGAATGCCCTTATGCCGAATAGGTATGGATTTTCTTTTCTAAAGATATTGATCCTCACATCACCTCTCCATTCACATGACCATATCTATTTACAAATTGGTATAAATGCTATGGTAGTTCCTTTCACTCCAAGCCAAAATTGAAAATGGTTTGGATGGCTATCATGAAATTTATACCATGGAAGATAGGCTCGGCTCAAAACAAAGTCATATTCAAGGAATTCATCCTTCTTCCTAAATATTTTGCAAAAAGGTCTCAATTTTCTCCCCACAAATTATTTTACCATACTTTCGCATGCCAACCAGATTCCAATTAGATGACTCAGAGAAGACATGGTGGCCCACTTCCATCAATTTGGACAATTCTAAAGAGAAAAAAAATTGAAAATTTCCCATAACATCATGCTTGCAACTTCAATAAGAGTCATAGGAGTTCTCTAAATGGTGGACAATGCAAGGTTCGTATGTTTTATTCTTCGATGGAGACTCAAAAGGAAACCCAAGGGAGGTAAGTGGTCGGCGGGGGGTTAGGGAGTTATCATTTTCCTTGTAAGAATAAATGAAGGAAAACTCGCATGTAAATTCTGAATGAAAACTAACCACTTAGCAAAAGAATATGCTCTTCTTGGAGGCATTTTCCTATGAAAACCTCTACAACCAAACTCATTAATCATGTTCGAAAATTCTTTGTTGCTAAAAAACTACCCGGTTAAAGGAATAAATGCAAAAGAAATAGGATTGGAATCCACCATCAACCAAATTTGGGAGTAGTTTATAACTTAGCATGCAAAGTCAAGCGGTTTCATATTAAATAGAAACACGATCAAATGGTGGATCCATAGAACTTTGGCCCAAACATTTGGTTATTACTTTAACAAATGGTCTATCTAAGTTCTCTACATAGATAATTGAACTTGATATTAGCATACTCCTAGTTTCTCTTGTATTCTCCCCTACTACAATTATAATCATGAATTTGGGGGAGTTATGATCCACTCGTATCTCCCTCCGAAAATACAAAACAACCATTGAAGGTTTGCGATTCAAACTAAAAGTGGTCTTAGTAATGTTGGTATCAATAGAGAGCTCTCTAGGAAATGATATGGACATGGCTTTGAGAATCTTAATAAGCATCAAGAAAAAGATTAACTCTCTGGAACAAAGGGTTTGTAGCATGGATAACCCAATTACAATTGTGGTTCCTCAACATCATGAAATAATGACTTAGAAAGATGACTTCTTGAATAGATCCTCTACATCAATTGTGACCATCCTAACAGATCAATTGGATGTTCATGATTGTTTACCATCTTGTCCTCCTCATTGATGTTTTATCTATATTAAATTATACTTTTGGTTCTTATCATATCCATAAGTTTAGTATAAGGAAGAATTTTGGTTTTTGGACCATTGGAAAAACATAGTTCCACCCATGCAGACCTTGTTTTCCTTCTCTCCATGTTATGCGTTATCTATTTATTTTTTTTTATGGTGTGTAGTTTATCCTCTATAGGAAATTTTTTGAGTTTGGACTCAAAATACAAAGGAATCTTGATATCTATGTATCTAACAATAGAGAGATTCTCCTATAACATCAAAATTGTGTAACACTTATATGAGCTTTGACTATATATATATATATATATATATAATATAATATATATATATATATATATATATATATATATATATATAATATATATATATAATATATAATATATATATATATCGAGAGAGAGAGAGAGAGAGAGAGAGAAGAGAGAGAGAGAGAGATTTTATTTACATTTACACGAGTAAAATAATAGGTGTTGCATGTCATCTTAGTTCCTCTAGAAGAAGTAGAAAAATATGTAATGAAAAAATGCAACTAGTTAAAGTAAATAAATTTATATCATATACTGTTAATAAAGCATATATATATTTTTTTATTTATATTATATAAAATAATGTGTATAATATCGTCAAAAGTATTTTTCATAATATTACAAGTTTTAAGGGGAAAAAACAATTGAAACAATTTTTTTTGTTAGCCATGGGTTTTTCTGTTTCCTTTTATTGACTTTCAATTTTCAAAATTAAATCCCTACCATCTATCCAATAATTTTTTATGATTAAATTAAAATTCTTGAAGCCCTATTCCAAAATTGGCATTCCATTCAATATATTCAACCTAGATCCATCTCAACTTTGGATCTATCCAGTTTCGAGAGGATAAACTATATAAGATGAAAACATATTTTTTGAAGCGAAAACTTGAGGGAAGGTTTGCACATAATGTTTACATAATAGAACATTAGAACATCTCTTCCGTATTGGGAGGAGCATCTCTCAACTCCAATAGCAGACATTAAAACACTTACCTCATGATACATCTAACATTAACAAGATTTAAAAGAAAAATCATAAAAATTAACTAATTTATAACTTTATCCTATATTATTGTTCATTATTAAAGTCATAACCCATATTCATATGACATTTTTTTATTAATGAATTAATTAAAATGGTAGAAAAGGATTAACCCTTTTTGAGATAAATCTCAATTTTTGATCTATCATCACTAGTACTAAGAATATTCTACAATATCCCTTGGTGGTTAAATCCTTACTATCCACCTAATAATCATGAATAATTAAATTAAAACATTGAAATCCTGTTTCAAAATAAACATAGCTTAATTATTACATTAATGCATACAATGTAGCCAAAAAAACATTTCACATGTTTAAGAATTTCATATAGCAATAAACAATTGAAATAATTGTTTATGTTAGCCATTGATTTTTTTCTTACTTATTATATTTCAATGTATTTCCTTTTAATTTTGACATTTCCAACAATGTTAAAATTTTCATTTGCTACAAGAGAAACCTAGATCTCTCTTAATGAGGGCCCAAATATCTCAAGGTGCAAACCTACTTTTTGAGTGCAAAACTTGAGGAAAGGTTTGCACGTCTAGAGACTTGATCCTTCTCGACACTTGATAAATATGGAGTTAAGATGGATGGATTAATTTTTACTTTTTCTAAGAGCAGGTCAACATTTTCATTAATATAAAGAGTTGGTTTCAGGGCCACAACTTGTACATTGGTCGACATATTCAATGATTCAACTTCCTTCAAATGTCCACACTATAGCTAGCCTATTATTGTGGCTATTTTTACCTACCATTCCCAAACGAAGCGTAATATATGCCTTACAAAAACAACATAATAGAAAATATATATACATAGCATTTAAAATATTCTAACTGTGTGGATTTATTTGGCATTGGAAGACCATTCTGAGACAAGTGTTCCAAGCCCCACTTGAGTACTTTTCTGCTTTATTTGCCTATTGGGTGACTTTGCTTTTTTTCTTGTTTGCTCTGAGTTGGTCCCACTTCATCTTTGATCAATTGAATCCTATTGTTTGAACTCTCTTTGATTTCAGACACTTTATTTTCCATAGTTTTCAAATCAACCCAAATCTCAGTGTCGAATATCTCTACTTTACTCTGTAGTAGTTCGAATTTGGTGTTCATTAGGAGTTGATAAGTCTCCCTCTCCTTATCTTCTATAAATCCTCTATGGTTCAAGTTTACGAGCAACCCTTGGAGTGACTCCAACAACTTCGATAAGAGCTTACCCAAATATGTCTAGTCCACCTCACAAGACGAAGTTCTAGGCTCCGTCATGGATGGGAGATGCCTTCCCACTCTACGAATCTCAAAAGATGGCAGTCATCATTGGTCATAAAAAGAAATGTTTATCAATATAATGAGCTGGGTCAAAGAAGAGTAAATATGTACAAAATGAGTAGGTGCAAATTATCTTTATAATATATCACAAAAATAAAAATTTGTTTATTTAATATTTTAGACAAATATTTATAATTAAAACCAATTCAACAATAAATAAATTTTAACTAACAAACTTTAAAAATATTGAATTTCTACCTCTTCCATGAAATTTGACCCTGTAACGTCGTGAAGACTAAACCCACACAAATATTTTATCGTTACCTTATTGTAACCCATTCGTGAACTCTTCTTCCCTTATATTAATATTGATATAACAATATGAAAATATGATACTATTATTGATGTGGAAACCAAACTTACACACGTCGGTCTTAAGACGAGGGTACCGGGTGAACAAGTTGTCGGCATTAATAAGCCCTAACGCATGTCCTATAAAAGGAGCAAATCAGTGGCCTTGACGGGAGGGTGCGGGAAACTTACGAAGACAGATAGGATTCAAGTACACGAACTTCTTGTCGTGGCTCAGCTCTTTTTGGTTAAAGACATCTCATCTGTAAAAGTGAAAGGATTGCCTGCAATGGACGGGTTTTACGCTGCCATTGGAAAGCGAGCACGCAGGGAAAACGAGCTTCCAGAGAACAATGATGGAAACAAGAGGCTGAACTCTGGCACGGGTAAAGAGCGAACTTTGCCTGGCGCTAACAGTACTGTGTATCGCATATTATGTCCTGTTAATGTGGTAGGAAGTGTTATAGGAAAGGCAGGTAAAGTTATAAAAACTCTGAGGCAGCAGACGCGTTCGAACATCAAAGTTACGGATACTGTTCCAGGCGTTGATGAGCGCGTCATAGTAATCTTCAGCTCGCCGTCAACCAACCACAAGGAGCAAGATGGTCAGGATTGCAATGAGAATGAAGTTGAACCTGTGTGTCCTGCTCAGGATGCTCTTCTTAGAGTGCACTCTCTTATTGTCCAACAATCTTCTGGCACTGATAATGACGTCGACAGAGAGAGACAACACATTGCTCGGTTGCTGGCTGCTAATAGCCAGATTGGAGGCTTAATTGGAAAAGGTGGAAATAACATTCAAAAGTTGAGAAGCGAATCGGGGGCACAAATTCAGATACGCCCAAAAGATGAGTTGCCAGGCTGTGCTTTTAGTTTTGGTGAAGTTGTTGTCATATCTGGAGATGCAACCACTGTCAAGAAAGCACTGTATGCAGTTTCAGCTTTTCTGTATAAACACCCACCTAAAGAACAAATTCCTTGGAGTGATATTTTATCTGCAACGAACCCAAGCTCACTCGTTCCTTCTGGTGTGCCTGCATTATTTACTCCGCCAAATTATGTTCAGCAAGGAGATTCACTGTTTGCTCATCACAGTTCAGGTGCTCCAAGAGTAAATGGTACTTATGGCTCCGGCCATTTACCAGCACTGGGAGGATATGGAAGTGAAGCTGCTCGAAGTTCATGGTCTCTTAGTTATAACCCTGCTCTTCCCATTGTTCCAAAATCTCGGATTTTTGCTATTGAGAAAAGTCCGGAAGAGTTTTGTATTCGAATAGTATGCCCAAATGATAAAATTGGAGGTGTGATTGGTAAGGGCGGCAATATCATCAAAAGCATGAGGAAAGACACAGGAGCAAGTATTAAGGTTGAAGACGCACAATCAGATTCAGATGAACGTGTAATTGTAGTTTCTTCAACAGAGTTGGCTATTGATGGGGTTTCACCTACGCTTGAGGCAGTCCTCCAATTGCAAGGAAAGACTAGTAGTAACAATGACAATGATGAAGGTAGCATTTGTACAAGGCTTCTTGTTCCGTCAAAGCACATTGGTTGCCTTATTGGTAAAGGTGGCAACATCATCAGTGAGATGCGGAAGCACACTGGAGCAAATATTCGCATATTTCGCAAAGAGGAGCGACCCAAATTCACCTCCCAAAATGAGGAGCTGGTTCAGGTTACTGGAGAGCCAAGTGTTGCTAGAGATGCACTCATCCAAATTACAAAAAGGTTGAGGGAAAACATTTTCAAAGAGAAGTTTCATGGTGCTACCAACACCCACATAGTGCCTCTTTTGTCTAGTCTATCTGTACCCACTGCGATCCCTCTTTCATCATCAAGTTATGGCACAAGGCAATATGATCTAGGATTGCCAAGGTAGATCAGGTGCTCTATTGCAAAATTTTCCTTTTTTTTATCAATTCATTTTTTAAATACATATTACTTATAAATATTTACCGTATTAAGCGATTATCAAATTTCATTTTGCTTAATTGATTTCATTTAAAGTCATTAGGTTAATGAAATAAAATTGACGAAATTTATGATGTATTTAATGATTTTATAATTAAAAAATTAAAAAAATATTATTTTCTATTTCATTATAAAATGTTATAATAAAATATGTTCTTAATATTGTGAGTTAAGAAAAATTAGAGATTGCAAAACATAATAAAAATTTCCATGATGAAAAAATTATATAAGCCAAGAAAACTAATGTTATTGTATATATTTATTAGCTTTTTATTGTGAATCTTAGTTATATTGTTCATATATAAATGTTTATAATTCAATAAAAACTAATACAAATTAAAACAATCACGTAATATACAAATATGATTTGAAGAAAATATTTAAGTTGTAAGCAGACATTATAGTAAAGATGATTAAATCATTCAATAAGAGGATTACGAGGATTGAGATGGCAAGTATTGGTTTGTGCCTTGAACATTCTACTCATGATCTATGTGATCATCACAAGTGTTGGTCCATGTCCAGGCATTGATATATATGCTTGTGGCAAATGTTTGTCCATGTCCATGCATTGATATGCATGCTTGTGGCAAGTCTTTGTCCATGTCCATACATTAATCCACACACTCCCAGAAGTGTTGCTCCATGTCTATGCATTGTTGGGGAAAAAGAAACATGGGAGCACTATATACTAACAAAGCTTCATATTCCTTTATTAGGGCAACAATTGAAAGAAGGAAAGTAATGATGTAAGGGGGTTGTTGAGGAACATTTTCAACGCTACTCATAGGAGCATTGCAAAAGCATTCATAGAAGTTGTGTATTTGTTTTGTTAGCTAAAAGAAGTGGAATCTCTTGATTGATAGAATATTTTTCAAACCATTCGAGGATTAAATGATGAATAAGAGAAGAATAATGTTGCAAATTGGAAAAGTTTTGCATATTAGTGCCTATAATAGCAAGTTGATAAACACCTATTTGGAGTATGCTAAACTTGTTTAGTGAAAAATGAAAAGACAAGAATTTTGTAGTTAAATACTTCATCGAATAAATTATAGAAGATAAAATCATTGAAGATAATGTTGATTTGCAAGTTTTACATAATAGAGGCCCATCAAAAGTGGAGATTATGATGCATCTCTTGGATATGGAATAAGGGGATATAATTTACAACATGGTTGTATGAAGGACCATTGTGAAGAATATTTCCACATAAACCAAGGTGAAACTTTGCCTAAGTATGGTGAGATTTGACTTCATAGAAAACAACTTGGTTACTGAGGTGAAAAAAAATGGAGGTGAATGTTTTTAATTACATACAAGGGAGCTTGGTTATTGAGGTGAATAAAATTTTGGAGGTGAATATTACAGATTAGGAAACTCAGTTGATGCTTCATGCACTTGAAAAATTATCCCCAATGGATTGAAAGAGCTTAGGAGTGATCAATGGAAAAGAACAATCTATGGAGAGAGTGAAAGGTTGGATGTGAATGTTTGAAGTGCATGAAGACTGAGTGGCCAAAGAAAAGGGAAATAGTGCACAATGGTTCTAAATATGAAGTTTAATATTTTTTAAAAACATTTGGAGAATGATGTGGAGCATCCATCAAATACGTTGGAGAATCTACTTATGACCTAAATACTCATGGTAAGTGTTAATCCATGTGCATGCATTGATCTGTGTGCTTGTGGAATGTGTTGGTCCATGCCCATGCATTGACTTGCATTATCACAACAAGTATGGCTCGACATCCATGCATTTTTGAAGAAAAAGGGAATGTGGCGACATCATATACTAATAAAGTGTCATGTTCCCTTATTAGGATGCTTATTGAAAGAAGGAAAGAAGCACTACAAGGAGTTAGTGGTGGAATATTATATTTTTTTATTCATTCTATGGCTAGCACAAACATGTTTACTAATGTGGTTTATATACACCAATTAACGTCATTCCACCGATCATTGTATATCAACCACATAAATGTGTTTGTGATAGTTACAACTCACATGTGTGGAGTAGATTGATAGTTATAATAATGATTACATTAATTGTTGAGATGCTTAATGGGTTTGACCATGCTTAAAGAGGGTTGAACATTATTGACCATATTCAACCATATTATAAAATGTTTCTCAAATTTCTCCATTTGACAGATTATAAACTCTTTTTTTAATTCATTATATCAATCTATAGAAATATAAATATATAGATATATATATAAAGTTTGTGTAATTTATTTGATTCAAATTAACTATATTCCAAAATAAATAAATTGACTATACATAGAATTTGAAATGTAATTTTATATTTATAATAAAAAATTGTAAAATAATTTATTTTTCAACACAAAATTTTATATAAACATTATATTTTATGAACAATTGAAAAAAAAATTCAAAGCATAATAACTTTCTTTTGATGAAAGAATTTCATAAGTTAAGAGAAATTTCTTCGCTTTCAAAAATATTATTGTACATACTAATTGGCTTTTGATCTTGTAATTATGTTTTTTTCCAATCTTATTTATGTTTTTGATATAGAAATCTTTAAAGAGTACTGAATTTTAGATATAACCATATTTAATAGGAAATAGAATTAGCTATTTGATGATGCTTATTGCGCATCCCAAATTTCCAAACTTTCAAGTGCAGGTGTAGGTCATTTTTTTAGATTTTGTGGTTGAACAAAGGGCCATTATGAAGAAGATTTCTATAGAAACCAAGGCAAAATTTTTCTTAAGTATAGTGACATTTGACTTCATAAGAAGGAGTTCGGTTGTTAAGGTGAACAAAATTTTAGAGGCAGAGATTAAGGGAAAATGGGTTGCAAATTCATGTGTTCAAAAAATTATCCCCAATGGATTGGGACAATGCCAATGGATGTTCAAAGTGTATTAATTGGACATTATGAGAAATAGCTCATGATTCAATAGGTGGAGAAGAAGAAGAAAATAAAGCACAATAATCTAAACATGGATGAATTTTAAAAAAGATAGGGAAGATGATGTGGAACATCCATCAAACCCTCTATGTATCCTATAAATTTGACTCGTGATCTCTTCTCATCAATTGTAGTTTTACTAGAAATTCTCCTTATCTCCTTTTCTAATTCCAAATTTTCTTGCATTGTTTCAAATAGTATGTTCTTTCTACCTCTTTCAAAAAACATAACAATGGAAGATGGTAAAGCAGTTGCAAAAAACTCTATTAACACATTAGCTATATGTTTGGAATCAATAGGAATATTGTTTTATGACATATCAATGAAACTCAACTAGAGAAAAGACCTTTTTTTTAAACAAGAACTTTTAACACATATTTGACACACGACTTATATCTCAATTCCATATATATAATTTCTCTTTCTATTCCATTACCCATTTAGACACAATTTCCACATATGAATACAGTTGTTTATAAATATATTTTTATATACTCAACATTTATATCAATAACCCCTTTGCAATTGAAAATGGGTAATGACTCTAGCTTCTACATAATATATATGTTTAAAAGTATGGGTGCCAGTGCACCAATCTAGAGTAGTTAGACTAACTTATTTTTTCATGTATATATCATATTTCCTTTAATGTGCTACTCAACCTATTCATTTATGTTCTCATATATTAGGTGCCCTTAATACTTCGTTGTTTAGTTCTACTATTTTCCTTCATCAATGTAATAAACGGATCTTGGTATATATTTCTAGTTCAGTACACTATATAATGCATATGGGATTTTATTAATCATTTCTATTAATGGTATCATGGGGATTTTTAGTTGGCCTTTTGACCACAATACATTCATATGTTACCTATATGACACTGGCGTTTGCAATTATGTATTGAATTTCGAATTCTCTAGAGTTTGTGTGCTCCCTTCATTGGTAACTTCGAGGGTAACAACATAGAAATTAATTATACAATTATGGAACTTTTAATCATGATCATACATCTATCATCATGAAAAATTAATGGTCATCATTCCTTCTTCTCGGTTCTAGGGTGACCACCTTAGGGGTTTCCTTGGGCTTAGTTCATTGTAACATCCTTGTTCGAAGAAAAACTATAATTCTTCTTATGTTTACATTAGGGATCCTTGATGATGCCTTATCACACAAAACCACCATGGTGACTATACTATTGTGTTTGGTTGCCCCAACTTCATAGTTTTCAGAGTTTGCCTCCCTCAAAGGTTCTCACAAAGGTAACTTATCTTTTTGCTCGCAAATTTGTTCTCCTTCTTTTGTTTCTTTCAACAATTTACCTTGTAAGTCCATATCTAACAGTGGTTTGGTTTCAGTGATTAACAGGCCATGTCAATCATATGAAGAGAAATTATTTGGGGTGGATTATGCTTAAACATTGTATCCCAATGGTCATGTCTCACACAAGGTCATGGTAAACTTCTTACAAGTTTCTCTTTCCTTTTATTTAATGGTTATACAATTTAGAAATTTTTGTTCTATTCACCATAAAAGGGTATTTTTAAATAAATAGGTGGTTCTTCCCTCTGCAATAGGGCTAGTATAAATGGTGAGAAAGGGCTATGCACTATCAAAGGTAATCTACATTAAGGTAGGAACCATGGCTTTAACATCATGAATTCCTTTTATTTTCTTTCATGAGTTTTAATACGATAATTCCCATTCTTCTCTGGGGTTTCTTCAATGACTAATTTCATCTCAGTTCCATGTTGTTATAGGATGCTGAGGCTGACTTAACGCAATGTGTAAGAGTCATTCTTACTTTGTTTAGTTCCTTTTGGTGACTTAGTTTTCCAATTTTCTCTATGTTTTCAATTTTTCACACATTCCTTCTCTTTCCTAGGTCATGCTTGTTGATGGGACAAGCCTTTGTTTCTAAATTTAAAAAGGTGATCTGAAGTATTCTCTGAATTCATACTATTTATCATAAAGGTCTAACAATTAATGTTTAACCCTTGATTCTCCTCTATGTTATTAGGGGCTTGCAACTTGAGTTGGCCATGAAATTTGACTAAAATATGTTTAAAAGGAATGGGTACTTTTTAATGATTGTTGTATTTAATTCTTAAGTTGTCCCTTTCGACATACTATAGCTATCCATGGAACGTAAAAAAAACTTTGGATTATAATGTAGTCTTTTTACATGGTTGGTGGTGTTCTGTACAATTGTTAATTTTGTTTCAAGCATCTTTCTTGTTTTGGTTATATGTTGTTAATTAAAACATATTTTGATAAGGCATTAGTTACTAAACAAGTTATTAGCTTTGTATCTATATATACCAAATTTGGTTTCCCTATTTTTGGCAAGGAAACTTCTTTTCACCAGTATGACTGAATAACTCAATGGTTAATCAACTATCTATTTTTTACTCTCAATATAAAGGAAACATAGAACCTTACTAGTTTATGTCTGCTTCCTCAAAATTTTCTATGAACAATCTTTTTTTTCTAGGTTTTCCCAATCTCTCGTGGTAGTATGGCACACCAGTCGAACCATTATTGAATGTAAAGAATTTTATTGATGTTTTCTCATATAAATGAATTACAAAAAGGTAATTTATAGTTTTTCATTTTCTATCATATTGATTTACTGCTTCAACACATTATTCCTCTTTTGCTTGGTCCTATTCAAACCCTGCGAAAATGCAACTCTTGTTTTCCTTTAGTTTGGTTGTGTGGTAATAAGAAAATGTTGTTGTAAATTATTATTCTTATCTAAAAATACGTTTGTAGTTTCTCTTACCTCTAAAAATCATTATGTTGTTCTTGGTAATGACCCACATAATTACTGTGTTTATTTTTATTCGCACTCATGTAACATGATATCAAAATAAGGAAAAGTGTCCTTTATTTTATTTTATTGCATATCAGTAAAAATAAATCATCTTTCTTTTCTTTTCTTTTTTAATTTTTTTCTAAACAACCAACAAGGAGAACCTGTTATGGGTTCTCCTAACCCTATTGTTGTAGCTTTTGGGATTTATGTTAAGGTAACTCCTAATGTAGTATCTAACCCAATGTCTTGTTAATATTTTGGGTTATTCTTATACAATAATCTACTGTATGATAATATTATTTTTTTAATCAATTTTACTAATACACAAAGAAGTTTTCTTTCATACATTCTACAACTCTTACATCTAACAACAAGATTTTCATTTTCTATTTTTCCTCAACAATTACTTCTATAATTAAAAATATCTTACGAGGTCTGGATAAATAATGGTTGTAGCTACTTTATCCTACCAAGAGAGTGATTAGTTCTTTTCCTCAAAACCACTCCTTATTTTGTATCTGATTCATGTTCAAAATTAGCTACTACATTAATAAGACATTTTTAGCGAAACAAATCTCTATAACATTATCCATACTCTCTGGAAATTGAGTTGCTACATTAATAGGACATTCCTATAGTCATCTGAACCTTAAGTCAGTTTTTCCACTGACTACCCCTAAGCTCTTCTCTCCCTGATAGGAAAAATTCTTTCAGGAAAGCATCTTCTTGCAAAGGGATTTTGTTCTTTCTCCCTCACACCCCTTGATCAACATCCTACTGACTTATCTTGGTTAGAAGCAGTGTTTATCTCTCACTGGTTCCATCCAAATCTTATTATTATCTCCCACAATATTTCAATCAAGAATCATTGTCTTTTTATCCCACAACATTCTCTTCTCCCTAGGAAAAATTGTGGCATTCTTCTCTAGCCACTTTTCCTTTCTATTCCTTGTAGTGTAACTACTACCTAATTGTCTCCTGTTAGTTTAAGTTATGTCTTACCCTATCAATCCTTAATACATTTCTAAAATTAATTTCTCACTTCATTTATTTCTTTTGAAAGTAGAAATAAAATAATATTTCATCACATGTCATTTTTATTTATTTACTCTCACTAATGTTTTCAACCAAAATTTAAAAGTTATAATTAAATTTATCAGGGATATTACATATCCCCACCCTTAAAAGGGACACTATCATCGGTGTCTTAGATTCCACTCTTCTTTTGAATCTTATAGAGAAAGGATCCTCCATTTTATCCTTCATCTTCTCAGTGGTTTGTACATGCCCAAAAGTGTTGCACTTTGTTTTGAAGGATGATAAGTTTCTAGAGTAAAGCTCACTCCTTTTCAAATTCTACACTCCATTTACAACACGTTCTCATCCATGTTAACCAAGAACCACCAGTTGGATTCTATGTACCCAAAAAGGACCATCAACATCCATCGTATCCCAACAAGGGTTAAGAGTCTACACATAGCCAGAGTTAGCAACATTAATATAAGTACATCAACAACAACAAATCATTTTTTTATTGATTACCCATGCAAAATGATGTGGACCCCACTACGTGGTTCCACTATAATTTTAGACCATGGAAATACCAATTCCATTTGCACTAATTACATAGTGGCAATAATATTTCAAAAAAAAAATATTGTTCTTACATTAGGTAGCATTGTTATGCTTTTATCTTGATTTTAATTTTTGCATATGCATTAGTAATGCATGAGTAAAGTTTATGATAACCTCATTTTTCCCACCATTTTCAAGGTGGCTACATTGTTGCCTATTTTTTCCAATAGGACATAGCCAGGCCCATCTTGGGCTTCTTTACTATTCTTCTTCAGCGTAAAACCATGAGTTCACATTGCAATATTGTTTTTTTAATTTTATCCCTTTGTTGTTCAACATTGAAAGTTATTAATGAGGGTTATATGTAGTTTTTTATATGTACAACCGTATGGTTTCTTGCCTCCTGCACTCATATGCACATTGACACAACTACAAAAAACTAGGCTTAGGGTTTTATCTTCATATTTACAGATACAACACTAGGCCATAACCTTTTTTTTTTCTCTAGGTTGGCCCAAGAACCCAATTTATGTTTACCTATTTATCCCTTGACATTAACCCAAATCAGTCTTTAGTTAACTTCCATCAATTAAACAACTCTTCTATTTATTTTTATTTTAGTGTAGCTGAACTCTTTTCTATATGCATAAGACTATAAGTAAATTAGTTAGTGAAATTTCCATTGAGTAAACAATACCAATTTATAACCGTATACAAATCTGATGGCCATTCCATCCATTAGAGCTAAACGAATCAATGGTCATTCTTTTCATGGTTCATTGTTTTTTCTTTGAAGTTATTTGCTCACAATGCCACATACACATTGCATCATGCAACAATGAACCTATACACATATACACATATGCACGTATACCTATGACTCAACACTTTACGCATTATCACATAGAGTCCAGAGATTACTCTATCTCTATTCATGTGAGCCCTATCATACCACCTCCTATGCTTTTCAATGATCACATTATAAAAGTCCTACTTGGTAGGAATTCCTTTTTGGCCAATATATACTTCTTTCCATGCCATCTACAACATTCATCTTCCAATTCCGACGAACACTCTTGATAACCATATCAAACATAATGGAATTTTCACATATGTATATATTCTGTGTTATTATGTTTGTATCAGATATGTTTGTATCATAGATGTAGATGTAGAGAGAGAGAGAGAGAGAGAGAGAAAGAGGTATATGATTAGTTCTTCTGCTATCTTATCAATCTTATAAAATGAACCTATTCGTGATAGCCATGGAAGTTGACTCATAGTTATAAGTTGCAACATTTACCATGTTCTTATTTGAGTTGTGTTTCTATTATATATTTCTCCATTAGTTACCTCCTCTACTTTTATTACACTCTATTCTACATAATGTAGGGTTTTTTCTTTTCACTCGTTCATATAATAAATTCTTCATTATAATCAATGCTATTGTTTAGTGCACTCTCTAATTAAAAATATTGAAGTACGGTATGGATGATTAGCTTTTAAGTATCATTCATAGTTCTCAAATGCCATCATTAATGAGTTTTTGTTGAGAATTATACTTTTGGTGGGGCAATTTTATAAGAATCTATCACCCATTAAATAGGAACAAATTTTGCAACAAAATTTTCAATGGTAACTAAATCATGTTGTTTAGGTTTATATGGTGTTGAATTGAATTTCAACTAATTTGTAGAAGGTGAAGCTAATAATGCTAATAGAATAATACAATTTTTACTTGTAAGCATAATACCATATCTCATATATGATGAAACACATCTAATGATGTAAACATGTATTCTAATATTGTTTAAAATATAAACATGGAAGTGCATATTCATGATACTAATAGTAATTTTATTGCCTACTTAATTTGTTTTTTCCTATATGAATGTTTCTCATCCTTCTCATCCACTTTTCTAATGTATTTTATGTAATGCATTGTCATTTGCACAAAAAAAATTGAATCAATAACAATGAAATCTTCAAACATAATGAAACATTTGTCTTTGGACCTCCATTTATAGCATTATCAAAAATCCAAAGACAACGAGATCTTTAATTCTGTTTGATATACAATAATCATATATAGTAAGAACTAGTTATTAATTTAGAACTTAAAAGATTACAAATGCATATCACCTATATTCGGTGCTAATTGTGTTTGATATACAATATCATATATAGCAAGAACTAGTTTAAAAATGTATCTCACCTATATTAGGTGTTAATGTCGATAGTTATATAAAATATTAATTTAACTAATAACTAATAAAAAATGAAAGTTAATTCAATTAATCAAAAATTAAAATTAAAACTAGAAAATAAAAAAGAATGTAAACCTATAAAAATTTCACAATGGAAGAGATAAGAAAGTCAAGTTAACGTCATCCATATTTTTTGCGTTCTTGCCAAAGAAAATAGACTAATTAAGCAAATCTAAACCGTAACAAGCATGAATTTGCAAAACAACTATTAAATGAATTCTAAATATAAAAATGTGTATTGAGATGACTTTAAATATGAAAAATTATATTCAAATCTATGAAGATTGTAAAAATAAATGGTTAATTCGATACTCAAACGCATTCCACAATTCACATTAATTCATTCCATGTAATAACAAGCTCAAACATTCTTCAACAATGAATAGGCCAATAAATACGCAGCATGACTCTATAAAGAAGAGACGATAGGCATGAACTATAACCAGCCTCGTTGCATGAGACAAAACATTATTGGTATAAAGGTTGATTCAATGAGAAGAAATACCAAAATTGTTCCACCAACTTTTCCAAAGGTTTCCCTTCAAATGATGTTGTTGTCACTGAGCAGGAGGATTGATCATAACTTTCTCCTCTTCTTCAATTTTACTACCATGTTTTTTGCACGATAGTAAATTCCTCATTCTTAAAACTCCAACAACTTGATAGGATTCCACGACTACAAATAAAAATAATGACAAAGCACTTGTATATCAAATTAATCACAAATTAATCATGTACAAATTTAGAATAAATGATAATTTCGGTACAATAATAAGATTATGATTTTCAAGTTTAAGTGATCTTTCTTCAGGATAATTTTCTTAGGGTTTTACTTGTTTAGCTTATGGTTGAAGCAATAATTTTTTTGCATGATTAATCTCTTATATATAAATGGTATAACATGTTTGCAGATAAGGAAGTATATAAAGCTATATAATATAGAGAGAACAATAATGATCTAAATTAAGGAAAACCTTTGTAGATGGTTACAAATTAGAAATATGGTATAACCCTACCTTCTGTTCCACTATAGTCATAGTAGAGCTCAAATTATTTAGCATTGTAGCCTAGAACTGGCACATGACCTTCCGAGGTGTATAATTTCATAGCAGTGTGAATTATTTTATGCACAGTCTCGTCTTCTCTTGACAAAAGTTTTAATGGACCAACACTACCCAATACATTTATTGTAACCAATAAACGATTAACTTTATTTGCTTTCACCTTTAACAATTAAAGGGTAATGAAAATTGTTCAAAAAAAAAAACCACCATAGTCAATGTTAAAATCAAATGAAGAAAAAAACAAAAGGGAAGATAAACCTCGTTCTTTTAGTGTAGAGAGACAAGCAAAACTTGAGATATTTTGCTATCAGCAAACAAATTGGGCTTGTAGATGAATTAACATCTGGTGCTCCAGAATTATTTTTGGGATTTGATTGCCATTCTTCGATTGCATTGAATGATCCCTCTTAGGATTGAGCTGTTTAGGGTTAGGGTTAAATCCTTTCACTATATTTCCTTGTTTCTACCATGCATTTGATCCACCTAGGACAGGCTTCGCGATTCTATGTAAAAGTAAAGGAAAATCAAACCAGCAACAATATTGTAAGCGCCAGAGGCATCCCTTGTGATTTCTATTCTGATTCAATAACATCCTGCATGAGTCGATTCGTTCTCCATCTAAGGACGAAGCTGCATCAAATCATAACATAACCTCGAATATAAGCACAACACAAAAAAGAGAGAGAAGGAAGAAAAATTTTTGCACAAAAAATAGCATGGTAATGTGATGCTACTATGGGTTGAGAGGGGAAAAGGAAACTCACTTGTTCAATATAGGCCGATGGTTGACAAAGGTGCTTCACTGTCCAGGAGTTTAATTAGCGGGGAAAATGGACAATCGGTTTGGACCACCAAAAATTTTAATATCAAAATTATGTTTAGTGATCTCAACCTACAAACTCGAATGGAGATGGACGATTCATTTCAAAACATGGGCAGGAATGGCTTTTGAAAATTCGAATGGAGAAAGGAGAATTCATTACAAAACATGGTCGAGAATTATTTTTGCCTCCACCCACCCGAACACACTCCATTAACAAGTAGGCAGTAGATGGAGACTAACATCACATCGAATATGACATGAATCCATAATCCTACCATACAGACCCTGAGTGCCACAGCTGATAGAATTTTGAAATGATGTTTGTCGATGACCGAAGTCAGAAATTTTCCCAACCAACGTACATTCCCGTGCAATTCCTCTACCTGGGTAGACTACTTCATAATGAATTCCAAGGGACACATGTGGAATGTGAATAGTCACATATGGAATGTAATAAGTCACGAATAGAATATGAATAGTCATAGGAGTTGAAGAGTTATAAGGAAGTACAAAGTTCATTGTTATTTGTTATAAATAGTTCCTCATAGCTCAAGCTAAGGGCTTGGTGACGTAGCAAAAGCCGCATCTAAGGGCTTGGATTCTTGGAGTCTTGACTTCGCTTCTCTTGTACTTGCATAGCAGATAGATCATTGATTGGAGAAGCATGTTGTGGCTTCATGTTCCACTACTGGATATAGTGTTTCATACATCTAACAATGTACTTGGGATCGTTCACTCTTAATCAGAAGCTCTATGAGTCGACACTTCTTCATACATGTATCTTATATATATATAGGACTATTCTTGTTATGTTTATGATATATGTCACTGTAATTAGATATTAAGTGAATGAACTAATTTTTTTCTTAGGTATTGTTGTTATTGAATGAGTGTTGTTATACTTCAATGATTACTGCTTATAATGTGGGGACTAATTTGCAAAAAATAAATAATTCTTTTTCTTCCTACTCAAGTCCCCTTTTAGGATAGTACTACTACTTTTCTAATTGGGGGCTCATTTTCCTTTTATCAATCATGGATGTTCCCTCTTGCACCTTACATTAGGTGTCTCACAAAGCTCACATACCTGCTGCCTTAAAGAGGTGTTGTGTTCTCTTGTGTGTAATGATAACCAAGGGATATCTTTGAAACCTTTCTAATGGTGGCTGGACCATATACTTGAATGGGACTCCTACACCAAACAACGTAAGGTCTATTAGGGACTTCATATTAGGGGGATCCCCTTACAATGTTGGTTCCATCTAGCACCATCAACATTTTTGGTGTGAGAAGGAGGGACAAATGATAAGTTGAGCCTATGATGTCTATTTGAGTCTGTCACCTTTAATGTCTTCATCCTAGATCATAATCTGAGGTGTTTTTATGAAGGCTTAGATCTTTTAATACCTGCGGAATTTTTACATAACTTGTCACATTTTAAATTCAATGGCAAGGGTACAACAACCATCCTTGTTATGTAATTAAGTTTGTTCATCTTTTTTCAAGTGTTGTTTATTCTAAAGAAATCCTTGTACGCTTGTTTACCCTTACATTGGATGGTCGTGTGAAGCAATGGCGCTAATCGCTACCTTCTACTCTTATTCCATCTTTTAAGTAGTTCGTTAATGAAATTCATTGCATTTTTGAGAAATATGAGTATCAAGATGTTATTGATGAAATTAATCAACTTAGAATGGAATGAAATGAATCTCTTAAACATTTTTTTTGATCATTTCCTTCATCTTTGCTATGAATTTCCTGATGAGGATGTGGACTGGTAGTTCTTAGATGAGAAATTTCATTTTTTGGTTTTGATGTCAACAAAATATTTTGTATTTGATTCATTATTTCCTCCCTATAAAGAATAATTTCATCATCATGAGGAAATATTGGATATGTCTTTTGTGCCATGCCCCCCTCCTTTTGATGTTCCATGTTTTCAACCTGAACCAATCACTAAACCAAAAGATCAATGTGCTAATGAAGAAATAATTCTTCTTTCACATCTGCCCTAATAGTGAGTCCTTTGTTCTTTCCAATTCACCATCTTCACACCTTGATATTTCATCCGTCAATCTTTTACCCATTAATTAAACTAAACCCTTGAACAACCATGGCCCTAATGATTTCCTCTTCTATGAATTACATGGGAATGATTTCCTCTTAATGTAATCATCGAGGATTTTCTTTCACTTATATCTCCTTTTGATCAAGAAGATGACATGCTTATCATTTAGGATTTTTGTGGTGATTTGAAAAATATATCTAATCAACCTCAATTTTTTGAATCTCATGATCTTAATAATGACTCTTGTTTTGATAAGCAGTTGAACATGTTTCCACGAAATTTAAACTTAAGTTAGGTGAGTAGGACACTTCATCCTAGGTTGATGGTAATGTGATGTAGGAGCATCCAACACTCTTAATCAAATGAGGAATCCAAACCAGAGCAAGGAGGATGTGGACCATCAGAGCTAAATAGGGGACATTTCTCATGCATCCGGCACTCTTAATCAAACGAGGAATCCAAAGTGGTGCAAGGAGGACGTGGACCATCGGAGTTAAATAGGGGACATTCCTATTAAAATAGAGCTAGTTTGATGGACTTAATTAAATGTAATCTGCCATATGTATGCATATAGACAGATTAGTTGAGTGACTTGCGAGAGGAAATCATGGAAGGATTTGATCAGATCCTTCTCGTGATTCGCTTCAAAGGTTTCCTTATATATTATGAGCCTATGTGTTCAAGGGGAATATAGAGAGTGATAAATAGAATTTGTGTAAACTAGAGTGGTCAAAATGTAATCAAAGGGAGCTTGTTCCTAAGTATGAAATGCCTTGGATTTGTATTCATATCGTGTATAATGTAAAATTCTGTTCATTGTTGAATTTGTGTGTATGTGTGTTGTTTCATAAATAGTCCGAATATTCTGTGTTGCAGGTTTGATCAACCATCAATCATTGTAAGGATCGATGGCAATCCAATGATAATATGAGTGATGTGAGTGTTTTTAGAGTGTGGCAGATTCGTGTTAAGTGTAGAGATCCATCAATAAGTAGAAGATCAACAATGTAGGAAACAAATAACGAGAACCATCGATCGTTTAGATCTAACGGTCATTGCATGGTGGAAAAGCGTGGAAGATAATCAACGAAGAGGTGGTTTCTCGAGATAAAGTGGTATTTTGGGTGAGGTAGAAGTGGTATGTGGTAATTCGGGGTGGTCACCTAAATCCATTAACCGTTCGACACGTAGCAGCCAAGGAGAGAGGAAAACAACTTTTTGGAAAGGTAACCACCGTGCAAGTGGTCCACCCAAAATCAATGTAAACCGTTGGATCAAAAGGAGGTGATCAAAGATGGAGATCGAGAAGAATAGTTAGTGATCAAGCTAAGAAACAACCGTTGGATCGAGCACCATATCAACGGTCAAGATTTAATCACAAATCGCATTACACATAGGTCAAGGGATGGTGGAGATGGCATAACAATATGCGATGAGGCAAACCCAACGATTTATGAACGCGGGTTAATTATTATTGAAGTCTGTCCTATGCTTCCGAAGCGAGGTTTTCCTTCATTCCCGTGTATCCATGTATTACGATAGTTGAATGATCTCAGGTTTAAAGGCTTAAGGACTCAAATAAATGCTTCTGATAGGTTTGTGGGGCCATAACCCATAGGCCTCAGGATCAAAATATTGATATGAAAGGGATTTTGCCTTACCCCAAAATCTCTTTTTATCATTTGGTATCATAGCAGGGAAATGGAAGAAGATTTCCATCGAGAAGAAGGAAGAGTTCGCAAGCAGAAGGAGAAAAGGTACAATTGTTGAAGTATGGTGATTTTTTGGTCTTTACTGTTATGCAGATAGCGACAGTGAAAGGTGAGAATACTTGTAGAAAACCTAGAACGAGGAGTGCTCAATTGGTTCTAGAGGAGAGAACCAGAAGGATGTCAAAAGACTAAAGCTTATAGGAGAAATATTGGTGAAGTATCATGTAGCAGAGAAGACTATTACTACAGAGGTTCGTTGAAGCTCACAAAAGATCATGAAGGTAGTTCCACTGAGAAGTGGGTAGAATTGTTAAGAATAAGGAGAAGCATATGACCAGGAGGTCATAAATTTTTGTGCCTCAGGAGTCTGATGAAGGAGCATCTGACACTCTTAATCAAATGAGGAATCTAGAGTGGAGCAAGGAGGATGTGGACCATTGGAGCTAAATAGGGGACATTTCTATTAAAATAGAGCTATTTTGTTATGAAACCAGCTCAAGAAAAGATAGAAAATATAGATCAACACCTTAGAATTCAGCCTCTTCGAGGGGGCAACCTCCTTTACATTAAATAAATGAACAGTTCTTGGATGATTCAAATGAAAAAACCTCCTTTCTATATATAGGAGTCTAAGGAGTCACAATATAACCCAACCGACCTAACAATAATAATATAAAGCCACAAAAATAACAATATAGGGATTCTATGGGGCATAGTAATAACAAAATGGGGACAATAGGGGCACAACAATACTAATAAGAGGTATAACTACAATAGTAATGGGGTAATCACTAGTATTATAGGGACCCAACATGCCCCTCTCCTTCAAAAAGGTGTTGTCCTCAATGCTTGAGTAGTTCTGGATACTTCTGTATAAAATTCTCATCCTTCCATCTAGAATCTTCAGCGGATAAGTTCTTCCACTTGATAAGATACTCCGAAATTGATCGATTTCGTAGCTGTCAAGTTCTTGTTTCTGTGACTTCTTCCGGATCCAATATAATTTTTCCTTCCTCGTCAAGTTCTGGCAATATATTTTGAACTGGGAGCTTGTTGCCTATAACCTTCTTTAAACATGAAACATGGAAAACTGGGTGCAATCGAGAAGCTGCAGGAAGCTCCAATTTGTATTCCATAGTACCAATCTTTTGCAACACCT
>APFE031745748.1:113891-136408 GCA_000404065.3 Pinus taeda
TAATAAATTGATTCGTATTAATATATTAAAAGTAAGGGTATGCTATACCTGGGATGTGTTGGCGATCCTGATTTCCCTGATCAAGGGGAGCCAGCTCCTGCTAATCTCCAAGCCATTGTCTCTGTTCAGATTATGAGGGTGTTTGATAATTTCGAGTGCTTCTCTAATCTTTCGTCTATGGTGCTGCTCTTCCCTTGCGATAATTGAGGCGCTTTCCAAGCAGATATGGTGATTTGTTTTTGAGGAGTGCTCTGCCAAGGCTCAAGTACGAGACCTTTCATTCCTAATATCTGCATCGTGCTCCTTGAGCCTCGTCTGAAGGGAGCGACATTATCAGCTTTGAGAGAAATCCTAGAATCAATAATCGACCAGAGGTTTTTGTTGATGTTGTTAGCTAGTTTAAGGTGCGTTGAGAGAGCCAAGCGTCCAAGATTTTCAAAAGAAGCCCTAACCCTTTTAATTTATGACCGAATTAGAGAGAAGCTTAGTTGTAAAAATGCCTTGCTATTATATCTGTTCTGCAATCTATGCTTGACTTGTGAAAATGGAGGAATGAGATTATTGTCCCTACAGTTTTTAAGAAATTGATGATCGGTAGCTCTTCTTGCTATCCTCACTCTAAATTTTTCGAGTAAAAGAATTTCACTCCAAATATCCCCTCCGTGTAGGGATAACATTCTGGATTTAAGAGATCTGTGGTTTGTATCTTTCGAATCAGTTACCGGAGAACCCACAGTATGAACATTTTTATGCCAACGTTTCAAATCCCAACTAGGATCCATCATCAGGACTTATGAATGACGATAGAAGAAGAGCTGCTTAGAAGGAATAATGATGAGAAAGCATTTTTGATGAGAAAGCATTTTCAAAACTAAATATTATAATTAATAGGCAAATCTCTCGTTAGACTTAAAAAAAAAAACAAAACAATCTTTTTATTTAAGAAATTGCATCTTTATAACGACTATTAAGTAGCCCATAATTCATAGCAGTTAAGTCTATTTATTCAGCTAGTGAGTAGCTCAAGTCTTCATCACGAAGATAGTGAAATTGCATGGTATTCCTAAGAGGATTGCGATCGAAAGAGATGCCAAGTTCATTTCCAAGTTTTGGAAGGAGTTATTTGTAGGTTTGGGTATAGAGTTGGCCTTCTGTACAACTTATCATCCATAGAGAGAGACGGTCAGCAGGATTTTGGAGGACATGTGGAGGATGTATGTTATGATTGGAGGAGTATCTTCCACTAGTGGAGTTTACTTATAATAATAGGCATTAGGAGACATTGAGGATTAGTTCATTTGAGGCACTTTATGGGTGAAGTTGTAATACTCCCATCAATTGGAGTGATCCATTGAACAAGGTATTGATTTGACCGTACATGCTGGCAAAGATGGAACAAGAAATGTAGGTTATAAAGAATAATCTAAAGGAAACATAGGATAGAAAAAAGATTTATGCAAATTAGAACAAGGTGTTCAAGGATTTTTAGGTTTGGGAGCATGTGTACTGGTTCATCAAGTGCAAAAAGAGATCCTTGATTATTGGATCATGTGCGAAGTTGGCACCTTGGTATTGTAGGCCTTTTGAGATCCTTGAGAGGATTGGACCAGTGGCCTAAAACCTTGCACTTCCTCTCACAATGAAAGTCCATGATGTTTTCCATGTTTCTTTGCTTAAGAAATATGTGAAATATGTTGATCATGTGATTGACTGGTTTTTGGTAGGTGGAGCCAAAAGGAGAATTCCAATCAGAACCTCAGTGCATTTTATAGTAAAAATAGATCATGCTCCAGAATTAAGCAATCGAGCAAGTTAAAGTGTAGTGGAAGAACTTTGGGCCCAATGAAGATACATGGGAGATGGTTGACCAAATGTGGGATTTGTATCCTTCATTGTTTTCCAATTGAGGCAAAGGTGTTTTTGTATATGTACATATTTATGTATGGTTGTTGTTGTAAATGGCACAACGAGTTATGTTATAAAGATCTAATAAGCAGTATGGTTTTCATGTTGTTATGTTTGTCATGTTGGTTTTGCTTTCAGTGGGATGCCACTATAAATACTACATTTAGCTAAGTTATAAAGCTCCAAGGGAAGTATGTTTTGGTTTCAGTAGTATTTTCTAGTTGTAGGTGTCGTAGAACACCCAAAATAGTTTTCCGCTAAGGGGGTGGGGTCTGTAACAGCCCTAGGTTAAAATTTCATGTAATAAAGCTAATAAAGGAAAAAATAAGACCAAGGATGTGGGACACGTATTCCAAGATGAATATTGGGCAAAACATCCTAATGAGTGTTCATTTGGTTTATTATGGATAAGGAAATTGACAAAAGAATTTGAAAGCCGAAGAGGCATTAATTGGAATTTTATTTATGAAAATAAAGGAAACAATGAGAAAGCAAAGGTGAAAGATCACAAAATTGCATGAGAGTAAAATTAAAGGAAAATTAGACAAAATTGAATAAAATATATGCCTCAATAATAAAAAAGGGTTATGAGGATCAGTTCACAACCTTTTGTCAGTTTTAGCCTAGATCTATCTCTTTATTCTGTCTCTCATACTCTTGCACACTTAGAGCATTCTTGGATCACTCTAGCAATTAAGAAATAAAGGAAAAGGAAGGAAAAGAAAGCAAAGGAAAGCAAGGATCAGGCAAGGAAGAGTTGGATCAAGTAGCTATAGCGGGATTACCTCGTAGGTATCGAGTTGCATGTATGGTTTCCTTGTGTAACATGCATGAATAGATCACATGTGTAAAGCAGAACCACTATCAGATGTTGAAATTCAAATTGGAACTATATCCCTTTACTATAAACTTTGTTTACATATTTAAATACTTAAATGTTTGTAGACATGACTAGAAAAGAATGGGATATTATTAAATTACATTTTATATTCAAATTTATTACATAAACTTGAAAACTAAAATTGTAAAAATATTTAGAGACATGATTACACAACAAACAAAGATTATTAATTTGTGCCTAAAGTTTAAGAGTTTTAATAATGATGGTGGAAAGCACTTCATAAAATAAGAGCAACGTGTAAAGTTTAAAAATAAAAAATAGCTATATAAATATTTAAAAATATTGGCATGAATATTACAACTGTATTAAACAATTATTAGAAAATATGTAATATAGTTACCTGTGCGATGTTATATTGTGTAATTGTTTCAATAAGACTTTCAAAGTTAAGGTGAATCAATTTTTTCACAGATAATTTTTTTAATAATATTTAAAAATAAATATTTATTTTTCCAAGTTAAACATTACAACTTTGGTTGGTCGATATAAACTAGTAGCCATGAACAAACAAATTAATTGTCATACCTTTTTTAATAATAGTGAAAAGTAAATAAATATTTATTTTTCCAAGCTAAACATTACAATTTGGGTTGGTCGATATTAAATTATTAAATTAAGAGTGATGAACAAACAAATTAATGTCTAAATTGGAGAAATTTATTCTCTACTTATGTACAAGTACTTCAAAAATTTTTGTGGGTAGGAACCACTTGTAAGTATGCAAATCTACTTTTTTACTCCTCCTTATTCAAGTGCATAAAAGGTGTAAACTAGCATTTTCATCAGATGTTGCAAAGGAAACATCGTAAGGCATAAAGTGCGGAAATCCATTATCCATATAATGTGTGCATTATTCAACAAGGTGGATCTCTCTAAATTTGTTGCAAACATTTATGTTGTTGCATTGCTAATTTATTAGAATCTACTACTACCTCCTCTTCTTGGAATATTAAATTTCTTATTACAATCCCTCCGATTATTGGCATCACAATTTTTTCCACTTTAATGGCTTTACGTTCAACCTAAAGAAACATGAATTTGATTCAGTGAATTAAAAAGAAATTACTAAATTACTATTTATTAAGTTTTGCATAAAAACAATTAATAACTCATATTTACAACCCTTTAAATATTTACAACCCTTTAAGTAACTCATATTTATAACCCTTTAAAATGAAACTAACTATCTATATTTTTATTAATGATAAAAATAATCTTCTTTATAAAACGAACACTGACATGCTACTCCTATATATTTATCTTATATTTAATATTCAGTGTCCATCAATTGAATGACAAGTTGAAAGCTCAACTTGATTGCACCTTTCTGAACTCCTTTGTGGGAATTCATGTCCCATTAATTTAATGGCAAATTGAAGTTTCAAATATAGTACACATTTTATACCAGATTCGGAGAGTTCATGAACAAACTTTCAAGGTTTTGATGGATCTGGGTCGTTTGTATTTTCTCTGATGTTCTGGGTCATTTGTATTTTCTCTGATGTTGACTATATCACAAAAGCCAAAATCTCTTGGATTGTGGTGAAACCATGGCTAAACCATAATCCAAGTGGAACCATGAACAATCTAGAATTAGCGAGTATATTACGAAACCCAAAATGGTGTAACCTTGGCTAAACCATAAATCCAATTGGAACCATGAACAGTCAAGGATTATCGTCACCAAAAACATAAAAAGGTACATTGTTTATATTAGTATACGTCCAATAGAACTTGTTGTACCATATTGTGGATTCCTATGGCCAACCAATGAGAGCCAAATACTATGCTACCTTTGTGGGTGGATCTAATTCGCTGTATCTAACCCCGACCAATGTTCCGTATGCCCCAATGAATATATAATAAACTATATAATCCAAGAATTCTGTAACACAGCATATACTGATAAGGAGGTCTCCTTCCACAGGGTCTAGCATTTATAACGTGGAGTTGCAGCAGTAACTCGCTATTGAAAAATAACTATTTGGCAATGTTTTTATTTTGCAAAGAAACACGCTGGACAATATTCCATATGGGCACAAACTGGAATTGACTAATAGAGACCAATTAACATTTCACATTTGTAGCTTTGCTAACTGTTTATGTTCTATAAAAGACTGATAAAATGATAACTTGAGGTAGTTTGGTGTTATTTCCATTTCCATCCATGGCTTCATCGTTTAAAAAACCATTTATGAAAGGATCGTCACTCTCCAACAACCCACTGAAAGAGGTAATTTTGGGCAGTCGGAGTTTGTTTTGCCAATCAATATCAGGCAAAGAAGTCATCACTTCATCTGCACTTGGTAATTCATCTCGTTCTACCCCTTGTACTCTCTAAGAATGACCATTTTTCTTGTAAATTCGGCACAACACCCAATCATCAAGCTGGAGAACAGTACCATCAAAATCAACAATACCAATTTTAGTTGAATGAATCAATTCCTATTCATAAAGAATCAAAACACAAGAGTTGTTAAAGGAAAATCATTCATATTGATCAATATTCAAGAAGACATCACTTTGTAGGGTGTGTTATTTATAATTTACAGAATTGATTTTTTTATTCAATCAGCTATGATATTCTCTATGCTTTTGCTGGGTTCCTTCATCACCACCATCATTGGGAAATTCATTTCCCTCTTGAAGTATGAAACGAGTAGCAATTCCCAATTGATCTCACACTACCACAACAAAGAAGCTAGTAATCCTAATATACTTGGAAGGCCAACATAATATACTCTCTCTCTTAGAGAATGATATAAAAAAAATTCTGCAAATTTCCTTACATTCTTCTGTTGTTTCTTAATGCACAAAGTCATTGTATTTATTCTTCATAAGCATAGCCAAGAGTGAAATGAAGTTAGACCAAACCTTCTGCATTATGTAGGAAATAAATATTTTTGGCCCAACTTCCCCCATGAAATTGTATCTTTTGGACTCATGATTGTTACCAATACTACAATAACTACCTGTTGATGGAGAGCCTCAAAACTTTGTTGCATATTTATACTACACTGAAGTGTTTTTTTCACTTGCTTCAAAATATTATATGAATTATTCCCAATGTTGTTCTCTGGTGCTTGTGGATCTTCAATCGAAAGTATGTCGTCGATTAAAGTCTACACGATACCCCAAGATTTGATATAGACAGAAATTCAACATTCTCAAACGTTAGTCGGAAACTGGACCGAGATCTTGGAAATTCCCTTTATAACAAATGCAATTGGTTAGCAGACTCAAGATATTTGCTATTAGAATGTGCTCAGAGCCAAAAAATATGAAGTTATACATGCGATGAATAAAACTGAATGAATACAAAAGAGTTATGAATAATCTTCTCTTGAATATCAAAACCAGTGACTTTTAAAACTCTGGTAGAAGATGCACCCAGAGCTGATGCAATCTCACTCCAAAGATAAGTAAACTATACACAGTTTGACAACAAATCACAAGCACAATACGTAATTTGTTTATGGGTGTTGTATGAGTATTGAAAGAGCTCTGAAATAACTTATAAATGGACTTCTGGCATAGCTAATAATTATGTGAGATGTGATAAGCCTGTCCATCACTTAGCACTAAGGAAAACACTTGCCTGCACTTGTAATTGAAGCTTCTTAAGGTATTCGATTGCTTCGTCAAGCATGGAGGCTTTGTCAGTCTGCCAGAACAGAAAATTACATTAGAGGCAGTTAGCCTAATTCCATTATCAAGTGAGATTTATCTTAATCCACGCAATCTCGAGGATCTATATTAAAAAGCGCAATCCTAAATCTCTCTTCTTATCTGTAATAGTTGGGTTGTGAACAAGTACCCTGCTACACTGGACCAAAAAACCACTTGAAGGACCTTCATGAATTACAGTTGTTTCTTATGCTTATTTTTTAAATGCTATAGACAAACTGCAACTAACCTTATTAGAGTTCGGAATGAGATTCTGAAGGGCTTTCATTTTTTCGTTGATTCTATTCCTCCACCTCTATGTTACACACAATAAAGCAAATATCAGGTCGAGAATAATTACATTGAAATAAAAATGAAGTATAACAGTCAAAGGCAGTCCCTGATACATGACAACCGAGAGCATCTACTGCAATGACATAGAGACAAGAAGCCAGAAGGCAGCCTGGCCTAATAAGAGAGTGAACTGTTGTTAGATATGCAAAGGATATCTCACTCGGGTTTACCCTGGCCTTATTATAAACTTAATCTGACCAAAAAAACAGAGATGCTTTGTTGTGCTAGATTATCCCCTGTAAATTTTGAACATATTATTTTGAATGTAAGAAGTATTCTCTCAACAAAAATAGAAATGGGATCAGGTACGACAGTCGAACCTTTTTTGATAAATTGTGAACTTCAGCTGCCCGACTTCTTTTTGAAGAAGATGTCGCAGTGGAACACTGTTTAAAATTTTCAGCAGAATCTTCTCGCGCCTTCTGTAATTACATAAGTTAATTAATTGGAAAAAATAATAACCTCCAGTTTGTAGGAGGACCGGAAAGAAGGAAATCATTCATTAACAAGGCGAGAGGGTTTGGGAATTCCTCAAACATTTCAGAAACAAGAATTGTAGTAAATATGAAAATCATGAATCAACTTCCATGTAATCTAAGAACCTTAAGTCTGTAATGACGCATCACTTTCCCCATTTAGCAAAGAAAAAGAATAAAGGAAAAGTATTTTCATTGGTAATAACATTTATGGTACAGAACATGGGACAAAGCATAGCTACATGTGTCAGTGATTTCAGATTCAAAAAGAGAGATGCCTATAAATCTTTTACACGAGAGCACAATCAAGTGTGAGTTTGGAAAGAAACAAAATCAACTTTCTCAAAAGGTGCTCAATGTGGGCACTACGATCAAGTCAAATATTATTCATGATTGCTACGACACGATTAGTGAAGTTACATCCCTTTTTTGTGCTTGCTAGAAAAAAAAGGAATGAGACAAAGTATCCAGCAACTTGGAGGAAACAAAGGAATTATTGATTCACCAGTAAAACTGACATGTAAAGCAGGAGAGAAGCACTCAGTATGGCGTGAAGATTTGAGTACTGACTATTTCATATAGTATGTTGAGTTTGCATCAAAACAAATACACTGTTACATTAAAGAATGTCTCAGCATTATTGTTGATGTTGTAGCTATAGTTGTTCTACATGTTGTTGAATCTCTTTGCAGGGTTGGTTTCATCGTCCCCATATGCAAAGGAGAGGCTCCGCTTGAGAGAATTGAATTTGTTATCATTCTCCACTACTAATTCTTCTTGTTTTGGGATAACTTCATATCAACAATCACTATTGTTGTCATTGTTATTGCTGAAATTGTTGTGAGAGAGGTTGGAGGACTGGACTTGAGGTAGTCCGCTGTTGTTTCCACTGCCATCCATGGCTTCATCATTTAAAAAACCATCTATGGAAGGATTTTTTCTCTCCAACAACCCATTGAAAGAGGCAATTTTGGGCAGCTGCAGTTTGTTTTGCTAATCAACATCACGCAAAGAAGTCATCACTTGATCTGCACTTGGTGATTCATCTCGTTCCACCCCTTGTACTCTCTAAGAATGACCATTTTTCTTGTAAATTCAGCACAGCACCCAATCATCAAGCTGGAGAATAGAAATACTATCAAAATCAACAATGCCAATTTTATATGAATCAATTCCTATTCATAAAGAATCAGAACACATGAACTGTGAAAGGAAAATCATTTATATTGATCAATATTCACTGGTATATGAACAATAATACCATCAAATATTATCACAAAATAGTGAAATTAGAAGATCTCAACAATATTATGAGCCCAGTACTCTCAAAGAACCCTTCTTGTTAGGTATGTAATGGGCATCCTCCACTGCGCAGTCAAAATGCCAAGATAGTCATTAGCTTTGTTGTGCTAGATTATCCCTTGTAAATTTTGAACATATTCTTTTGAATGTAAGAAGTATTCTCTCAATGAAAATAGAAATGGGGTCGGGTACGATAGGAACCTTTTCTGATAAATTGTGAACTTCAACTGCCCAACTTCTTTTTGAAGAAGATGTCCCAGTAGAACACTGTTTAAAATTTTCACCAAAATCTTCTCGCGCCTTCTGTAATTACATAAGTTAAGTAATTCGCAAAAAGAATAACCTCCATTTTGTAGGAGAACCGAGAAAGAAGGAAATCATTCATTTACAAGACGAGAGGGTTTGGGCATTCCTCAAACATTTCAGAAACAAGAATTGTAGTAAATATGAAAATCATGAATCAGCTTCCATGTAATCTAAGAACCTTAAGTCTGTAACGACGCATCAGTTTCCCCATTTAGCAAAGAAAAAGAACAAAGGAAAAGTATTCTCGTTGGTAATAACATTTATGTTACAGAACCTGGGACGAAGCATAGTTACATGTGTCAGTTATTTCAGATTCAAAAAGACCGATGACTGTTATACTTCATTTACCCCGGCCCTTCTGTGCAGCAAACTCGCTATTTGTGTGTGCACCACAGACTAAGTGGGTAGACATACGGTCAAATAATGGACGTCAGATAATGGTTGAATCGTCTAACAATATATCTAACGATTAACATTAAGATAGAAAGACATTCAGGTGAGTTCATTTCAGAGGGAAACACTTTACAGCGTAATTAAGTGATTTCAGAGCAAACTGTGTTTGTTAATATATTAGTAAATGTTAGTATATCCATCCTATATGGAAGAACTAGAGTAAACTGAAAATATGAAAAAAAAATATAAATTGTGATAAGTGTTTTTTTATTAAAAAGTGGAAAATCAATTTTGATATATCATATTTTGGTAATCAATTCTGTATTGATTAGTGAAATTTTAAATATTAATTATTTTTTGGTATTTTATATATATATATATATATATATATATAATATATATATTATATATATATAATTTATTATAAATTACAAATTATAATTTCCTTAGTTATTTTTTTTATTAAAAATGATTGATTATTAAAAAATTTATAAAATTTTATTATTATTAATTAAATTTTTTGTTTTATTCTTTTCATTCTTCGTCCATCGCATTGAATTATTTGTGCAAACCAGCATTGAATGGTTCATTCTATTATCCAACACATCTACACAAACAATTTTATATAAATTATGAAATATCTTTGATTTTGACATGTTGGTGCCCTAGTTTATTTTTTCTCAATCATTACTTGCTTAATGGATTTATGATAAATAAAGACCTGCCTGAACAGTCCATAAGCGTGGAAATAGCCCGTTATGCCCTCGAAATTATTGACGATCATGGTAATGATAATGGGGATGAGTAGAACCGAGGTTATTGGCATGCGTTTCTCTGGTTGGTGCATGGGCAGGCTCTTAAGTTGGTTGTGAGGGAGTGGAGAAGTGGAAAGATACAAATAAAAACAGTCTGTTACAGAGAAATGTAGGCAACGGCCATATCCTCATTGGGAATTACTTCTCATTGCTTCCCCTGCAATTCTGATGCATTGTTTAGCATGCATTTAAGTTTAAAGGGCTCGTGATCGCAAATTAAAAGAAATCCACTCACACAGCGGCTGTTATATGCATTGTGCATCCCATAAATAACCAAACCACCTATCCATCCATTTACGTTGCCTGATTTGAACTGGAAGGCCGTTCCTCATTACAACATAACAGAGTAGAGTAGTGCAGTAAGAGGGAGCCATGGGTTGCTGTGAATCGACCTCTATGTTACACACAATAAAGCAAATATCAGGTCCAGAATAATTACATTGAAATAAAAATAAAGTGTAACAGTCAAAGGCAATTCGTGATACAGGATAACCGAGAGCATCCGCTGCAATGACATAGAGACAAGAAGCTAGAAGGCAGCCTGGCCTGATCAGAGAGTGAACCGTTGATAGAGATGCAAAGGATATCTCACTCGGGTTTACCCTGACCTTATTATAAACTTAATATGACTGAAAAAGCAGAGATGCTTTGTTGTGCTGGATTATACCCTGTAAATTTTGAACATATTCTTTTGAATGTAAGAAGTATTCTCTCAATGAAAATAGAAACATTGAAATGGGGTTGGTTACAACAGTCGAACCTTTTCTGATAAATTGTGAACTTCAGCTGCCTGGCTTCTTTTTGAAGAAGATGTCCTAGTAGAACACTGTTTAAAATTTTCACCAGAATCTTTGCATATTTAGAATTTTTTCACTTGCTTCAAAATATTATATGAATTATTCCCAATGCTGTTGTCTGGTGCTTGTGGATCTTCAATTGAAAGTATGTCGTTGCTTAAAGTCTACACGATACCCCAAGATTTGATATAGACAGAACTTCAACATTCTCAAATGTTAGTCGGAAACTAGACCAAGATCTTTGAAAATTCCCTTTATAACGAATGCAATTGGTTAGCAGACTCAAGATATTTTCTATTAGAATGTGCTCAGAGCCAAAATTATTAAGCTATGCATGCGATGAATAAAACTGAATGAATACAAAAGAGTTATGAATAATCTTCTCTTGAATATCAAAACCCATGACTTCTAAAACTCTGGTAGAAGATGCACCCAGATATGATGCAATCTCACTCCAAAGATAAGTAAACTATACACAGTTTGACAACAAATCACAAGCACAATACATAATTTGTTTATGGGTGTTGTACGAGTATTGAAAGAGCTCTGAAATAACTTATAAATTGACTTTTGGCACATCTGATAATTATGTGAGATGTGATAACCCTGTCCATCACTTAGCACTAAGGAAAACACTTGCATGCACTTGTAATTGAAGCTTCTTAGGGTATTCGATTGCTTCGTCAAGCATGGAGGCTTTGTCAGTCTGCCAGAATAGGAAATTCCATTAGAGGCAGTTAGCCTAATTCCATTATCACGTCAGATTTATCTTAATCCACAAAATCTAGAGGATCTATATTAAAAAGCGCAATCCTAAATCTCTCATCTTATCTGTAATAGTTGGGTTGTGAACAAGTATCCTGCTACACTGACCAAAAAACCACCTGAAGGACCTTCATGAATTACAGTTGTTTCTTACACTTATTTTTTAAATGCTATAGGCAAACTACAACTAACCTTATTAGAGTTCGAAATGAGATTCTGAAGGGCTTTCATTTTTTCGTTGATTCTATTCCTCCGCCTCTGTGTTACACACAATAAAGCAAATACCAGGTTCAGAATAATTACATTGAAATAAAAATGAAGTATAACAGTCAAAGGCAGTTCCTGATACAGGATAACTGAGAGCATCCGCTGCAATGACATAGAGACAAGAAGCCAGAAGGCAGCCTGGCCTGATCAGAGAGTGAACCATTGTTCCTTGAGTATGCCAAGCGCTGGGTAGTTTGAAAAGTTAGTAATGAAAACCAGATATTTGATCCAACGGTAGCAATTATTCTAATCGTCTAACATCAAATCAGATGGACGATAATGATGACAGCAAAGACCACAGGAAAGTTCATCTCAGAGGTTACGGCTTATGGCGTAATAATGGTGGGCACTAACATCTAGTAATTGTATGGCATGAATATAGAAATTGTATCCAGAAATCATAGAAAAATAAAATATGTGGTACAATTATCCACATGGTATTGTATTGTGGAATGGTTGCAACAATATCTTCAAGTTATGGTCCAATTAAATATTTGAAAAATACATTTTATAATAATATTTAAAATTAAATATTGACTTTGTGTCTATTTTGGAATATGGCTTTAAGAATTTTAATTTAGTTAAAAAAAATTATTAAATAGATGAAAGGGATTTAACCTTCAAGGAATATTTAAGATAAAGATTGTGGGGAAAATCCCATAAAATAAGAGCAATATGCAAAGTTTAAGAATAAAACATGGCTATGTAAATATTTAAAAATATTGGCATGAATATTTCAATTGTATTCAAAAAAATATTATATAAAATATGTGATATAGTTATCCATGCGATGTTATATTGTGTAAATGTTACAATAAGACTTTCATAGTTAATGGTGGAATCATATCTTTGACAAATATTTTTTTAATAATATTTAAAAATAAATATTTATTTTTCAAACTTAAACATTACAATATGCATTGGTAGATATTAAACTAATAGCAATGAACAAACAAATTAAGTGTTATACTTATTCTTTGTCAAGGGACTAATAACTTGATGGCTAAAGTGGAGAAATTAATTCTCTACTTATGTACAAGTACTTCATAAATTTTGGTGTGTAGGAACCACTTGTAAGTATGCACATTTACATTTTTACTTCCTCCTTTCTATTGAAGTAATTAAAACAAATAAACAATGGTGGGCACTAACTTCTAGTAAATGTATGGCATAAATATTGCAATTGAATCGAGAAATCATAGAAAAACAAAATATGTGGTACAATTATCGATATGGCATTGTATTGTTGAATTACAACGACAAGATCTTCAAGTTGTGGTCCAATTAAATGTTAGAAAATAGTTTTTTTAATAGTATTGAAAATTAAATATTGACTTTGTGTGGAATATGGATTTTACGAATTTTAATTTAGTTATCAATAATTATTAGATAGATGGTAGGGATTTAACCTTTATGGAATATTTTAGAATATCCATAATACTATACACAAATGAAATGTTGAGATTTATCTTCAAAGCAACTATGTCATTTTATCCTTTTAATGGATTTGATTAATAAAAAAAAGTGTCATGGTTTTTTGGGCATCTATTGATAAGTCCTTGTATTGGCTTGTAGTAGTATTGTAACAAAATATATTTGCATATTAAGAATCCCCATAGTAAAGTGGGAGGGAATCTTTATAGTTAAAGATCTCGTTTGATGTTTTTTTAAATGTATATATGTTTAACTTATTTATTGATTCATTTGTATGATTAAGAATAATACAAATTTACAATAAAGTTATAATTTAATTAGTTTTCATGACTTTTTAAATTTTAGCAACTTTGCATATATTATAAAATAAGTGTTTTGATGCTTGTTATTGATTGATGTCTATGAACATTTAGGAGTCGTCTAATTTATATGGATTTGCTAACTATTTTTTAAAAATAAACATTATTAATAATAATGATTAATAATTCAAATCTATTATTAATATCTTGCTTGATACTAATTAAGCCTATAGACTTGTCTATTTGAGAATAGGTCTTCTAGAATTTTAATTTAATTATTAGTAATTATTGGGTGGGTGGTAGAGATTTGACCTCTATGGAAAATTTCGGAATATTTATAGTAGTATTCATAGATCAAGGGTTAAAATTTATCTTGGAAATAGTTATGTTTTTCATTTAATATATCTCAAATTAATTAATCAAAGAAAATGTTATATCGAAGCTTGTCATGTTGGGCATGTGGTATTGATAAGTTGTAGTATTCAAGGATGATATTATAGCAAAATCTACTTATATGTTAAGAAAATCCATTGTAAAATTGGAATGAATCTCCATGGTTAATAATATTGTTGAATATTAATTCTTTTTATAGTTAATAATAACAATTTAATTTAAAATAAAATTTTATGATTTATTTTTTAATATAGGCATTTTCAGATGTTTTTTGGAATAGGTGTTTTGATGTTTATCATAGATTGATGCCTATCACCATTTATTTATCATTTAATTTATATAATTATTCTAATTTAATTACTTATATAATTTTTTAAATTCAATTAATATAAGATATATTATAAAACAAGTATTTTGATTGTTATTAATTATGTTTCAAAACTAAATATTATAATTAATAGGCAAATCTATAGTTGCACTTTCAAAAAAAAAACAAAACAATCTTTTTATTTAAGAAATTGCATCTTTATAACGACTATGACTTAGTAACTCCAATAATGTAGGAATTTAATGGACTCTACCAATTTGAAAATTTAATTTATACCAATTTTAAAATAAAAGTATTCTCTTATATCATGGATTGATGCTTATCACCATTTATTTTTCATTTAATTTATATAATTATTCTAATTTAATTACCTATATAATTTTTTAAATTTAATATTAAATTATAAAAACAAGTATTTTGATTCTTATTAATTATGTTTCAAAACCAAATATTATAATTAATAATCGTTAAAATCTCACTAAAAGATATATATATATGAAATTGCATCTTTATAACTACTATGACTTGGTAACTCCAATAATGTAGGAATTTAATGGACTCTACCAATTTGAAAATTTAATTTATACCAATTTTAAAATAAAAGTATTCTCTTATATTATATTCAATAAAGTAAGTATTCCATAGATATTACAATATTTGCTCAGAACTCCAACGAATGGGACAAGTCCGACACTAGATCAACTGAAACCATTTGAGTTTTTGATTTGTAATCACCATTGGGGTACCAATTCTTAGGAATAACGTTATTTGCAGTCACCCTTTTCTTGCCGGAAAGTGTTGTCAAACGAAGAGAAAAAGGAGCTTGGAGAGGGTCAGCACTATTCAGAGCCCAATCTACACCCCATACTTGCCTCATGTTTTGCCATGAATTAGAATTGGCCTGCACAAAATAAAAATGAAAATGAATCCCTGATATAATCAGATATTCAAATAAATATAATTTCATATATATATATGAACGATACGATACCTGTCGGAGCTCAACTTTCCCAAGACTACCATCTCCTCCTATATACTGAATAAATACAGAGAAATAATAATTATTGGCTCCTGCATCAACGTGGAAGTTAATATTCACTCCCGGATATTGGCAAGGTGTCCTGTACAACAAAGAGGAAGTGTTTCAGTCTGTGAATTATGTAGATTTATCTTAGATTTCTGAAATCTACCATCTACATGAAAATATCTAATAAAAATAAATACATAATTTCACCTTTGGAATAATATAGGTATGACTCCAATTTTACGGAGATCTGCATCTCTCCCGGGAATTGCAATGCTGTTAATAGCGGCACCGCTGAGATCAAAGTGTGTTTTGCCACCTCCGCAGACTCCACCCTCTGGACATTCATCAGTAATAACCACAGTAGAGGGTTTTCCAGTACAAACATCTTTCTCCGTGCACTTTACCTGTTTACACACAACTCTTGAGAATCCTCAAGAAAGTAATTAACTTTACTACTAAAAATTGCAGCAACAGTTCAATCCATACTTTATAACAAGCTCCACAGCCTTTTCCGCCTTGGAATATCACTGGACTTCCTGCGGATACTATAGAATTGAAAGGGGGTTGTTTCACAATGCTTTGAAACCCACATGCGCCTCCTGTCAAAGAAAATTTAAACAATTTTAATTTTAATGATCATGTTTAAACAATTTTAATTTTAATGATCATGAATGGTAGAATAAATTTTATCTATTTCTGAATTTAAATTTAATATATAATATATTTTTATATAAATCTAAGATTGCAGATTCCAAAAATATAAACAAATATCATTACAAATTCCGGATTACGAAAAACTAATATGATTAAAAAGACTCATTACAATTACCTTCACTCCCAGCACCATATACATCTCCATACCAAGTAGCAGTGGCCGTGTTCCAGCCATCAGTGGCTGCTTCGGAGCGCAAGTATAGAGAGGTGAGAAGTACATGAATTAGAGAAGTAAAGGAAAGTCTCATTTTGGAAGCCAAAGAAGTCGACAACATAGACTGAGCTTCGAGAAACTACAGTGAACCAGAATCAAAGAATGTGAGAATTTTGCCACTGGAGCATCTCAAGCCAAGCCAAGCCCCCAACTGAAAATGGATGGAAAGAAGTCCCCAAGTCCAAATGTATGGCAATTCTCTCCTGAGCAGTGCCTCTTTTATAATAAGAAAACAAATCAAACAAATGCATTTCTTTCCCGAAAACCAGGAACAAAGTGCAATTAATAGCATGCAATTATCATAACAGCTCTAACGGTAGGATGGCTTTATCAATTTACCCAATGGCTCAACCACCACGTTTGGTTATCTGGGATAAAAAGATAAACAATTAAAAAAATCAATGTAATGATGCTAAGTAAATATTTGGTGCACTAAGCTAAGGATTGGTTGAGTGTTTTTATCTTATCTATTTAAATAACATTTTATTCTTATCCAATTGCTTAACACCATGATGCTTAATATTTACCATATAACCAATTAAGTTTGCACACTGAAGTTTGATGGAACTGGACCACGTACCCTCTCTCCATTCTATTTTCTTGGTGTCACCAGATTATACGAAACTTCGGTTAGCAAAACTAAATTTTCAAATAAACATTTAATATTTAGAGTAATGGAATATATTACTGTATCATAATCGAAATTCTGTTCGTTTCGAAAAGTCTAAAAATTGAAACGTTCTTAATATCGTTATTTATAAAAACTTTCATTTAGATTTTGTTTGTTTGTTTCATATTTGGGCAACCATCAAAATATTTGATTGACATATCTAACTTTAAGGGATGATATCTTGGCAACCTTAAATTAACTCAACGCCTTCTCATGCTTTTAGTTATTCATTTGATGTGAAACTACTTTAATAATGTGGGCGGATGCTGCATGTTATTTTTACAGTGCAGATTTTCTGACATAAATATAAATATGCCTCATGTTGTGACATCTTTGTTATAATTACAATAATGCTGAAAGGTTATAAAGTTTTTTTTTTCCAGAAAAAAAGAAAAGATTAAGATTTTGTTTTATATATTAATGGTATAAAAAAAATGTTTATATATATATATAGATATATATACAAAAATATAATATTATATCTACTTACATGCTGACTCAATTTTATAATATAATTATCATATAATTTTTTTGTGACTCTGAAGAATGTCAAACAACATTATAACATAATCATCACATATTTTTTTGTGACTCGGAAGAAGTCAAACAACATTGCATAGGGAACCTCAAATCATTGATGGGAAATGTTATTTCCCTTGCACTCTGTAAAGAATTTCACATGCTACAGTTGATAGACATTATATGAAGAATGGGCACATTGAAAGGGGAATGAATATTATCTACAAGTAAGTTATTTATGAATCCTTATATATATTTTCTTTATATTAATTGTATTTGTAAAAACATTTTTATTGTAATGTTTATTCTGTGAACTAATTTCACGTGATAGTTTGTAATTATTATAAATTCAAAGTGGTCCCCTAGGTATCACGAATGCGCCAAGTACTAGTACTATAAATGATGTTCTACAGGAACATGGAGTGAATATTGAAGATCAAGACAATCGAATCCTATGGAAGAAGATGGAAATAATAACACAGTTCAAGATGATGATATAAATCAATTAATATGAGACTTGTTTGGAAATGAGAATGATGATGATATTTATGATGCACTTGTTCTACTTAAGGAAAGGACACCACTTTTTGAAGGTTCAAGAGAAAAATTTATCTTTGCTATGTTACTGTTGGTGAACTTAAAGGTTTTGAATGGTTTTTCAAACACTTGTATGACACAAATACTAAGGTATATTGTAATATGTTTCATCACATGAAAGGTTGAATTTTTTCCCTTATTTTAAGTGTTAATTAATGAGTAAAATAAGAATGCAATATTTATGATTAATATTATTTACCGTAACTAGTGGTTTTTATGTTATGGTAGATTATTAGGTGAATTTATGTTACCGTCATCAAATAAGTTACCTTGCACATTTATTTTCCATTATGAAAGAAATGGGAATGGAGTATCAAGCTATAGATCCATGTCCTAATAATCATATTATATATTATGGGAAACATGCATCAAAAACAAATTGTACGCAACTTGAGAGCAGTATATATCAAAGAAATCAACTAACAAAAAAGTGCCTCAAAGTTTTCTTCATCATATTCCCATAATTCCACATTTGCAGTCATTCTTTAAGTGTGAAAGCATAGCATAGTTTATGGATTACCATTCACAGAAGATAAGTGGATATGGTTTTCTTCGAATGCCTTTGGATGGTTATGCATTTAGGGAAATTGACAAAAAACGAATGAATTTTAAAGATGAACCTCATAATGTTAGGCTTTCATTAGTAGCTAACAGTGTTAATCCATTGCAAGAGTTGACGTATATTTACTCAATGTGGACAATTTTGTTTTATCAACAATAACCTTCCTCCTTGGATGTCAATAAAGAAATAGCACATTATGTTGAGAATGGTTGTTATAGTTTTTTTTTACATTATTTTTTTGAATATTGTAACATTTTCATTTGTCTTATTTGTTGTATAATATGTTATAATTATTTATTTACTTATATATACATATCATAGTATTAATTATGCGTAATTTAAAACAATTAGGTAAGTAAAAAGTTAAATATATGAATGTATATATCAAGCCTCTTATAACGAGTTAATGAAGTTATGGGCCAACATCACTGTACATGACATGTGTAAACCAATACAATAGAGGAAAGTTCAATTCCACGGAATTCTTGTATGGATAATTCATGGTGCCCTAGGACTAACACATTGTTTTGGTATGAAACATTCCATTGCATTTTAATATTATATAATTATTTTAATTAGATCATATCATGCATGTTTTTAAATAATCCCTTCGTTTGTAATTTACACTAATCCATCTCTTGTAGACCTTCAAAAAAAGGGTAAATTTTCATGTCTCGTTTGTGGTCCTAAGGTGAATTCTCATCATTCAACAAGTTTAGGAAAGGATGTATTGATGAGTATAGGCACTTCCTATCTAAGAACCATAGGTATTGTGCTACTGAAAATCATATTTTCAATGTAAAATAAGAGACTAGACTAAAATCACGAAGAATGACACCTCACCTATGGAAGTTGGAATATAATAGAAATTATCGTAATGGATATGATGGGATTCCATGAGGAATGAAAATCTATCCTACTCAATTCATAAGGTCTCCCTACTATAATCACTTAAGAATATCCCATTTATTTGATAAAATGCATATCGAGAAGAATGTGACATAAAATTTATGACAGACCATACATGGTAGGAGGGATAAAGAAAAAATCCTCAAAATTTGTAATGACGTTGTGGAATCCAATCATGTAATGAAAAGTGTGATACGATCAAATATTGATGGAGACTTAAACAACCTTCCATGGTTATTAATGTAGAAGGAAAGAAATGATCTAAAAGGGGTCATTTGATGAGTAAAATTTCCCACAAAAATTTTCCTGAAACATAAATAATATATTAACAAAAAAAAGGTGAACTTGTTAGGCACTTCACCCATGAGAATAACAGAATGCGAGAAATATGAAATAATATTTCCAGAAACAAAAAAAAATATCACCTGAATTGAGACAAGTTGCAAAGATATTTTATTATTCAAAAGCATATTATAACGTTCACTTGCCTCTTCGAGGGGGCAACCTCCAACATAGTAGATCTCGATTACAATAAGACTCAATGATTCTTCCCTTACTATATAAGACTATTTATAGCTTAATGACATCTAAAATGCTAAATACTAGTGTTCCCTTGCATAACATGGCTTAACCACTTCATTTATTAACTATGGCTCGTTTATAACTAATTGTGGTCCCTTTTCTATAATGCGGGTCAACCACTTACAACTATTATTAATTCAGATAATTGATTATAATATTTATTGACTCAACTAACTAACTATGACTATGGCTAGGACCCTAGAGCTTATTTTGTAAATAAAGGGGTTAGTTTTTGACCCTAACATGCCCTCCCCCATCAAAATCAACCTTGCCCTCAAGGCTGAAGCTGTGGAAAATGTTAAAGAGTAGTGGTTGGTTCCCATGTCACATATTCTAGAGAAGTGCCTTTCCACTTGGTGAGGACTTCCTTGATCATGTGGCTACGAATATGTCTTTCACTAGTATCGACGACCTGTCATGGTCAGAGCCAAAGTGAGCCTTTCTCATCCAATTCTAGCAGACTTGTTTGAACCCTCTAATTGTTCCCCACAACTTTCTTGAGCCATGATACATGGAAGACCAGGTGGATTTTTGTAGTCAGCAAGGCTAGTTTGTAAGTGGTTGCTCCTATACGCTGAAATACCTAATAAGGCCCATATAATTTTGATGTTATTTTCTAGCAGCCCTTTTCTTTGAGAGAGGTGTGCTTAAAGAGTTGGATTCACAAGAACATCTAGTCACCTACTTGACATGACCGCTCAAAATGATGTTGGTCGGTGTGTTGCTTTCTTCTCTTTTGAGCCTCATGTAGATTATCTTTGAGATGAGCGATCATAGCAACATAGTGTTATAAGAGTTGATAAACTACCTATACTTTGGAACATCCAGGGATATAAGAATTTGATGAAGGTGGGAGTTGGCCATACACTGTCTCATAGGACGTCATCTTGGTGGGTTCATGATAGTTAGTATTATACCACCATTCATCTAAAGGTAGCCAGCGTACCCATTGATGTTGTTCGTCTGAAGTGAAGCACCAAAGATAAGTCTCCAAATAGTTGTTGACTGCTTCTATTTGGTCATCTGTTTGGGGATGAAAATCTATACTGAGTTGAAGTTGTGTGCCCTGTAGCTTGAAAATTTCCTACAAAAATTTGTTGGTCAAAGTGGAGTCCCAATCAAGAACAATGGAATTTGACATGCCATGCAATTTCAAGACTTGGTCCATGAAAAATTGAACCAGAATCATAACATCTCTAACAGTAGTCCGCTCTATCGATAGGATGGCTTTATCAATTTACCCAATGGCTCAACCAGCACGTTTAGTTATCCAGGATAAAAAGATAAACCATTAAAAACTTCAATGTAATAATGCTAAGTAAATATTTGGTGCACTAAGCTAAGGATTGGTTAAGTGTTTTTATCTTATCTATTTAAATAACATTTTATTCTTATCCCATAAATAAAATGAATGCGAAAACAAATCATTTGCTTAACACCATGATGCTTAATATTTACCATATAACCATTAGCTTAACACATGATACTCCATATTTACCATATAACCAATTCCAAATATTCTTATGCCAACAGAATCCGCATTTAACTAATTAAGTTTTGCACACTGGAGTTTGATGGAACTGGACCACGTATCCTCTCTCCATTATATTCTCTTGGTGTCACCAGATTATACGAAACTTCGGTTAGCAAAACTAAATTTTCAAATAAACATTTAATATTTAGAGTGATGGAATATATTACTGTATCATAATCGAAATTATGTTTGTTTCGAAAAGTCTAAAAATTGAAACGTTCCTAATATCGTTATTTTAATAATTGATTTAGATTTGGTTGGTTTGTATCATATTTGGTCAACCATCAAGGACAGATCTAAATTTAAGAGATGAAATTTTACTAGGCTTAAGTTAACTCAACTCTTTCTTATGATTTTAGTTATTCATTTGATGTGAAACTACCTTAATAATTGGTGGGTTGGTGTTGCATGGTATTTTTACACTACAGATTTAAAATATTTATATGTATATACCTCTATATCTCCATATATATCTGTCTCTCCTACCCTCCCTCTTTCTATCTCTAGCTTCTTCCCTCTCTCCCACCCTACATCTATATCTCTATTTTCCTATGTCTCTTCTTCTTTGTCTCTCTATCTCACCCCAAAAAATTATGCACTCTCTACCCATATCTATCTCTCTCCCTACATCCTCCTCATCTCTCTCTCTCTCTCTCTCTCCACTTTTCTCTCATTGTGTCTTTCTTCTTCCCTCCCTCTCTCTCCTCCTCCAACTAAATCTCTCTCTCAAGTACTCTCCCTCCTTTTCTCTCCCACCTCCCTCATCCTCTCTTTCTCTCTCCAACTTT
>APFE031745752.1:0-20379 GCA_000404065.3 Pinus taeda
TATATACTTTGTTAAATTTTCAAATTTAGAAAGGTAAAAGTGTAACAACCCTATGAAAATTCCATGCTTAATGTTGGACAAGACCTTCTAAGGGTTGTTCATTTGGTTGTTTGTGGTTAAAGAAATTGGCAAAGGCAATGGTTAAGGCTTTGGAAAGGAAAAATGAGATTTTTGGCACAATTATTTAAAAATAATGGAAATTAAGAGAAAAAGGAGGTGAAATGTCACAGGTTGCGTGTGAGGAGGAAAATGAAGGAAAATAATGGAAAATGAAGAAAATAGAGGCATCCTCCATAAAAACGCTTATGAGGATCAGTTGATAACCTTTTTTCAGACTAGCTTTGGAGCTCTCTCATTATTCTCTATCTCTCTCTCTCACTCTTGGACACTTAGAGTTTTCTTGGAGCACTTTGGCATTGAAACAAGAAAGGAAAATAAGGCAAGAGGAATCAAAGATCAAGAAGGGAAAGGCAGGATCCAGTAGCTACGACAAGCTTCATTGTAGGTATCGAATTGCATGTGTATTTTGTTTGCTAGATTTGGCATGCATGGGATGGCATGTGGTTCTCTTCTATCATGGCATGGTTTTTACCAGGTGTGACAATATTCTTCAACCTAGCCTTGTTATTTTCTAATAGCTTTGATGAGATGGGTTCTCATATTCGGTTAATGTGGGATGGCTGGATTGGATTCGAAGCTAAGTTGGGTGGATCTGTGAAATGACAAACACATGGCATAGTGGTCCCTGAACTGAGATGTGGATCATGGTGAAGTGACTGGCCTACAAACCCCTAAATCGTACTGTGGGTTACAATAAAGCTAGATTGTGTGCCTCAGTTGACCTAGGAATCCTTTTCATTGAATGATGAGATATACGGTCAAGCCAAGAGGTGGATTTTCTCTCCTTTGGGCCTAGTAGTCCCAGTATGGGATGTACGGTAAACCCTGGAGAGTATGTCTCAGTGTAGGGCCTAGTGTTCCCTGGATCAAACTGTGGATTGCAGTAAAACTTGAGAGACTAGGAGGCACTCAAATTCCTCACAGTGTAGGCGGAGAACTTCGGTGGCATCCATGCTTGTTGGTGTTTTTGTTGTGTTCTATGAGTCCCACATTAATGCTTGGAATATGGCACGAGGGTGATTGAATGAAGAGAGGCTTGCCTCAACCAATCTATGGTCGGGTGGAATGTGGTAGTCCCATCTCCCATTGGTTTATTGCACTCATTAATGAGAAATTCATTCCCTTGATTTTCATGTGTAAATGCAGTGATGTATATGTTGATTTTGTGGTTGATATGTTTATCATATTTTTGTTCCTATTATGTTAGTTATATGTATGTTTTATGACAACAACTATGTATGGATCTCAACATGTTTTTACTTTTATATGAACGGATAATGTATCTATGACATAATAGATGATAATGCAGCAAATGACATGAGCGAACAATGGTTCATAGCGATTGTCAGATAAGTATGAGATCCCTATAATTAATTCTGTTGTTTACACATGTAGGTTACATGTTGATGATATGTTTGATGAAATGCCTGTCATGGCTAGTAGGGATCTGATTAAAGTCTTGTTCAACTTATTGCTTTTACATCATTGTTTCCCTGTTCTTTATTGTTTGTAAGTTATCATGCCATTTTGGGCAGTGAACTTGGCTCTGATCATGAAAAAGTGGCTCAAATCTCAGATTCATTAGCATAGCACTAAAAAAATTAGTCTCTGGTCGCTGGTAGGCAAGCTTGTGAGAGCGAATTTGGGTTTTTTGACGCTCTCTTGCCTATAGCATAGGAGCGACCGACGCCTAAGATGTCCAAAACATCAATGGGACCTAGGGACAAGATGTATGAGTGGCTATTAGTTTAAGGGGGCTTGACCCAGGTTCAGAGTGTATTGCGTACGAACAAAACTGTCAACCACTGACCCTTTTGGCAATGACTTGCAAGCAGATCACATTCTCACTAGAAATAGTTATGGGAGGTTGCAGAGCCAAGTTTCTACAGCCAGAGGGATACTGCACTGTGGCATCTGCGTGTTTAATTATGTTTTATGCTTAACTATAAATTTTTAAACATAGATAGGCTCGCGCTAATGATTTATTTCACATATTTTCTCCTATCGCATAAACATATTAGAAAATGGTATAACATGTATTCTTTCACATAATTCAATAAAAATCATGCATGGTGATATATATATCACCAGATATAATGAAAATAGATACAAAATACTTCACCAAGACTTCTTCCTCTTTATTAATAAGGATCTTCAATACATACAACTTCTTTGACCTACACACCCAGCTGCAGGTGATCTGCACACTCAATTGCAGACTCTTCCAAGGTCTCCACACACTCAGCTACGGATCCTTCCCAAAAATATAGACTAAGGAAGAAAAGTATAATCAATCTATTACTTAGCTTCTTGCTTAGCTTGGTTATCTTCGACAAAGTATTACATTTCTATATATAGGTTTCATTACTACAAGACCATGATGGTCCACATATCATGGATCTGACAAAATAAAGGACTAACAACCAATACATGTTACAAAATAAAGGACTATGACCCAACCCAAAGCCCCTAGATATTGCATGATGAATAGAACTTCACAAGCTCCGCATGCTTCACTCCTCAAAATGAGGAGTCTGTGACCAAAACTTGGACGAAGATGGGTTGTTCCCAATAGTGGTTGACATGTCTATTGAGGGTTTTTTTGTTGATGTGGATAGGTTGGTTGATGTGTTCCTTTGATTCCACTTCCTTAAGGTCACATAGGAGGTTTAATCCAATCATAGTAGCCTCTCATCACATGTTTACCCTCGTTGGCTAGTTACTTGGGTAGATGTGGGAGGAGGGTGTTACAGAGTGGTATCAGAGCATGGTTCACCCCTCGGACTAGATGGGAGGTGTGTGTTGGTCATGCATACATGCCAGTTGCTTCTGTGTCCCTTAGTGATGTTGTCATGTGGAATTTTATGTTGATTTTGTGGAGTGCATCGTCATGATTATATGAGTGGTTACATGTTGTTAGATGTCTCTTACGTGTTTTTTTAAGTAGATTGATGACATCCTTGTATGTTAGGTTACAATCTTGAATATTTTGATTACATGTATCAATCTTGTAGGTTGATTACAAGAATTGATCCCTTGTGCTTGACTACACGCGTTTATGTGTAGGTGTAGTTGGTTAGGCATTTTGTATGCATGTTGTTGGTTGCATGTAGCAATGTGTACAATGGAGTAATGGTTGTTGTCATGCATGAGGTCATAGCATGCATTGTTGATATGGCCTTGCATTGATGACAAGACCTTACCTAGAGTGATGTTTATGTGTTGATACATTCATTTTTGTATGATTATATGCAGCTATGTTTATGTTATACATGTGCCATGTTGATTTGGTGATCTTGCAGACAAGATATCCTCCCCGAGATATACTAAGGTACGTTGATTTATTGTGATTTGGTTTATTTGACATATTATGCATTGCAAGAAAGAGATCAAATGGCTAGCAAGGTGGTAGACTACACAGAATATCCTTATGCATCAGATGAGCAAGGTGGTGTGGGGCATACTTCTGATTTGGTCGATATATTGAGAAGCTTGAAAGAAGAGATAACGAGTTGCAAGGAAGATGATGATTGGATCATATAAGAACAAGAGAAACAAGCAGAGGTTAATGCTATACTTCATCAGTGTTTTTCATACTTGCAGCGACAAGGGCCGCTTTGGATCAGCCATGGACATGATGATGGAACTAATGGGGCATATGGCAGTAGGTCTCCTGGTAGACACAAGTTGGATAGATCTAATATGGTGAGAGAGGAAGGTTGTTGGACACTCTGATAAAAGTGGTGATGAGCATAAGTACTATTCTAGTTCATCATGATCGTCATCGCTATCATCCTTACAGGAGGAATGACAAGGGAAACATTCCAGATGAGTTTAAGAAAGTGAAACCACCTTCTTTTGATGGAGATGTGAAGAAGTCGAAAGAGGCAGAGGCTTGGATACTTGGCATGAACAAATTCTTTGAGTTGCATGAGGACACAAATAACATGAAGGTCAGAATAGTTATCATTAGCTTGAAAGGTAAAGTAGACATTTGGTGGAAGATGTTAAGTAGGCCAGACACATCAGGATAGACGACTTGAGTTGGCAAGAGTTCAAGCGGCTTTTCAGGAAGAAGCACTTATCATAGAGGTACTATGACAGTAAGGCTAAAGAATTATATGAGCTAAAGATGGGATCAATGACATATGAAGAGTACATGACCAATTTTCTAGAGCTATTGAGGTATGTATTGTATCTTATTGATAAGAAGGTTATAGTTTAGTGATTTGTCATTGTTTTTTCATTAGCATTTAGAGATTGATTGAGTATGATGAGCCTCGGTCACTTGAGGAAGTCATTAGGAAATGAAGCATTGCTATGAACAGTCAAAGTGTAAGAATGAATCTCAGCATGGATGGAAGGGAAAATATAAAGGTAAAGGTAAATGAGAACCTAAGATAACAAGGCCTTAGAATGTAGATGGGAAAGAAAATATGGCACCACAAAAGAGATTTAATGTAGCTAGACAGGCACATGGATCACAACAACAACAATATAAAAGTGAGGGCATTGGTCAATTGGAGTGTTGGACGTGTGGTTAGGAACACCTTAGGAGAGATTCTCTACAACATCAGGTTGGTTGACCTAAGATAGACAGTACACAAGAGGCATATATTGTTGGGGATGTTAGTGAGAATATTCCTTGTATTTATGCAATAGCAGATAATAGGAAGGCATAACACCATGCATCTATCATTGAGATGGATAATAAGCTTTGTGATCAAGTGAATTTTATTTTTATTGCCCCCTGGATCTAATTTTAGCTATGTTAGTCCTGACTTGGTGGATAAGCATGGTTTGAGTAAGGAAGTGCATGCAGAGTCTTGGTTAGTGCAGTTGGCTACAAGTACAAAGAAGTGATTTCATCATTAGGTAAGATATTGCACATTTGACTTGAATGGTATGCCTACCGCAAGAAATTTAAAGATCTTATAGTATGTTGTTGGGTATGGATTGGTTGTATCATCATAGAACCAAGGTAGACTGCTATGGAAAATCCATTGAGTGTGTTGATGACAATGGGGAAACAAGAGTCTTGCAGGGTAAGAAGAAATCCACATAAGTTAGGGTTTATGTTATTTGTAGTACACATTTCTAATGATAAGGGTAAGGAGGTTGAGGATGCGGATGTGTTGAATAGGTGCCCAGTTTTGCAGCAGTGTCAAGATATATTTCCTGAGGACATTACAAAGTTTCCACCTCATAGGGACGTAGAATTTTCTATTGAGTTAGTGCCAGGGGAAGCTCTAGCATCAAAATCACCTTACATGGGCAAGGGATACATTAGGCCAAGTGTATCACCTTGGGGCACACCAGTATTATTTGTGAGGAAGAAACATGGTACTCCCAGACTATGCATTGATTACAGGAAGTTGAACAAGGTGACTATCAAGAATAGGTACCCTTTGCCAAGGATTGATGACTTGTTCGATCAGCTGAAGGGAGCAGCAGTGTTCTTGAAGACTGACTTGAGATCCGAATACCATCAAGTACACATCAAAGAGGAGGACATTTACAAAACTACATTCAAGACTAGGTATGGACATTATGAGTTTGTTGTTGTTCCATTTGTCTTAACCAATGCTCCAACTACATTCATGTGCTTGATGAATAGTGTGTTGTGTCCATATTTGGATAAAAAAATTATTGTGTTCATTGATGATATACTGGTATATTCTAAAAATGAAGAAGAGCATGTGAAGCACTTAGCAGCAATGTTGGTTGTTGAGAGAGCATCAGTTGTATGCTAATCCCAACGAGTGTAGTTTCCTTCATAGTGAGATACACTACTTGGGAAATATTGTCTCCAAGGAGGGAATTGTATTATATCAAGAGAAGATAAGGGCCATCATGGAGTGGGTAGCTCCTACGAGTGTGGATGAGGTGATATCTTTCATGGGTCTCACAGGCTATTATAGGAGGTTCATCAGGAACTTCTCGTAGATTTCTTATCCCATCACATCCTTGCAAAGGTAAGGTAAGAAGTTTGAATGGACAGAGGAGTGTGAGACTAGATTTGATAAACTTAAGTAGCTTTTGACACATGCACCAGTGCTATAGATTGCAAATCTAGACAAAGAGTTTGTGGTATGCACAAGTGCTTGCAAGAGAGGGCTTGGTGGAGTCCTTATGCAGGATGGATAGGTGGTATGTTATGAGTCTCGAAAACTAAATGAGCACGAGTAGAAGTACCTGACACATGATCTTGAATTGACAGTGACTATACATGCATTGAAGATGTGGAGACACTATCTTCTTGGAATGAGGTTTGTACTTATGAGTGATCACATTGGGTTGAGGTATTTATTTTCCCAGCCGAATCTGAATTCTAAGTACGCTAGATGGTTGGCCATGATCAATGAGTTTGATTTTTAGATCAGGTACATTAAAGGTAAAGAGAATAGGGTGACATATTCTATCAGAAGATGGGTATAGGTACATCACTTGGCAGCTATGATCTCCTATGGGATAGATCTACATGATAGGATTTTGCAGGCAAGTCAGCAAGATGTTAGGTATATGGAGATTGTGCATAGGTTGCAGTAGGGTGCTAGTATAGGTACATGTCATAGTATAGGTACAAGTACAGGTGTAGGAATAGGTACATGTAGTGGTACAAGTACATGTACATGTACAGGTAGTGGTACAAGTATAGGTACAATTAGTGGTACAGTTATAGGTACAGGTGTAGGTGCACAACGTATGGATTATTGTCTTACAATGGATGGATTGGTCATATTCAAAGACATGATATATGTACTAGATACTAGTGAGCTCAAGAAGGTGATCTTGAGGGAGTTTCATGTAAAACCTTATTCAGGTCATCCATGTTATCAAAAGACACTACCATTGGTGAAGAGATTATACTATTGGCCGAATTAGAAGAGGGGTGTAGTAGATTTTGTTGTGAGGTGTTTTGACTGTTAGTGAGTGAAAGTAGAGTGTAAACATCCAAGTGGTCTGCTACAGCCGATCATGATTCCAGAGTGGAAATGGAAGGTTATTTCCATGGATTTCATCACAGGGTTGTCGAAGATAGTGAAACAACATGATTCCATCATGGTCATTGTGGACAAGTTAACAAAGGTTGCACACTTCATTCTAGTGAATTCTATGTTCTCAGCTAGCAATGTAGCATAGATATTCATCAAAGATGTAGTTAGATTGCATGGTGTTCCAAAGAATATTGTGTTAGACATGGATACGAAGTTCACTTCCAAGTTTTGGAAGGAGTTATCTGCAGGTTTGGATACATAGTTGGCCTTCTGCAGAACTTATCATCCATGGACATATCTACAGATAGAGAGGGTCAACAGGATATTGGAGGACATGTTGAGGATGTACATGATGCATCACTAGTGGAAGTGGGAAGAGTATCTCCCCTTGGTAGAGCTCGCATACAAAAATGGTTATCAGGAATCATTGAGAATGAGTTGTTTTGAGGCATTGAATGGGTGAAGTTGTAACACTCCAATCAGTTGGAGTGATCTGGTTACAAATGTATTGATTGGACCAGATATGTTAGCAAACATGGAACAGGAAATGCAAGTGATCAAGAAGAATCTAAAGGTAGCACAGGATAGGAAGAAGAGTTATGCATATAGGAATAGGCTGTTCAAGGAGTTCCAGGTTGGGGAATAGGTGTACTTGTGCATGAAATCAAAGAAGAGCTCCTTGTGGATTGGATCATGTGCCAAGATGGTACCATGGTTTTGTGGACCCTTTAGTATCATTGAGAGGATTGGACCAGTATCCTATTGACTTGCACTACCTTCGACAATGAAATTCCATGATGCTTTCCATGTATCCTTGATTCAGAAGTATGTTAAGGATGTTGATCATATGATTGACTAGTTTGTATTATAGGTGGAACCAGATGGAGAATTCTAGCCGGAGTCCCAGCGTATATTGCAAAAAAAGGTGTTCATGCTCCGGAACTGAGAAAATGAGCAAGTTAAAGTGCAATGGAATAACTATGGTGGCGATGAAGCTACATGGGAGATGGCGGGTCAGATGCTAGATTTGTATCCTTCCTTGTTTGTCAGTTGAGGCAAAGTAGCTTCGATATGGTGTTTTGGTATATGCTTTGATATGATGTTTTGGTATATACTTTAGTGATATTTCTATATGTACATATGTATATGGATGTAAATACTGCCATGAGCTATGTTATAAAGCTCCACTAAGCAGTATGGATGTCATGTTATTATTATGTTGTCACATTACTATGCTATCTTGTGGTTATGTTATCATGATGTTATGATGTTATGTGGGTTGGCACTCAACATGATGATTATTGTAAATATCATAATGAGCTATGTTATAAAGCTCTAGTATGCGGTATGTTGTCATGATGTTTTGCTTTTGACCATGTTGAAAAGTGTGCAACAAGAAATGTAAAAATAGAAATTGCTAAAAATAGTAGTTTGGCCAGTGTGGAATTTTGGCCACCTTGGGTGAGAGGTGAAACTGCTAAAAATAGAATCTTCCAAAAATAGCATTTATGGGTCCCTTCCTATTTATAGTAGTCCCTGGTCTATCTATAGGAATTAAATTCAAATTTGGTCTTACTAGTAGTTTGGAATATTAATTAATTAATTCTGCATGAGTTAATTAGTTAAGGAAAAGAAAACTTGAAGTCTTTGTGAGAACATGCAATTAATTCTCCACTAATTGGGGAATGTGTGCTTGATTTTCTCCACTGGTTGAGGAATCAAGGACGAGTTCTATATTGAGAGGATCATTTGACTTATTTTAACTTAGTCAAGTTCAGTTAGAATAATTTAACAAGTTGTTAAATTAATGAGATACAGTTTGTTGATGCTTGCATGCATGTGACAACTGTTATTTTCAGATAACTATGTATTCACTCATGGATAACTGATGCATGTCAGTTCTATCAGAGACCCATTTGAGATCAGATGTGGGATAGTGTACTATCAGATGCTAGGATATTTCTAGTAAGTATTCCTTACATGGGGAAGGAAGCTTCTTCCTTCTATGACTGCGTAGTTGGGCCTGAGGTGATAGCAGGTATGATCAGGCCAATTTACATGTGTTTTGTAATTGGACCCCAATCAAAACTGCACAAGGAAATAGGAGCTTGGACCTGAGGTGCAACCTTTATATACAAAGCTAGGTAGTCCATGAGCTTTATCATTAGAGTACAGAGAGAGAAGGATAGCTTTTGAGCAGATTCTTTTTGTATGTTGTTGAGGATTTCCACTTGATTGATAATACAAAGATGGGGTTTTAGACTGGTGCTTTTCTCAGATAAATTCTTTTGTGTTATGTATGATTGGTTCCTTCTTATCAGTTATATGTGTTCATGCTTGATGTCGCTCATGGTTGATTAGATTCTGTAAAGTTTATGGTAGATGTAGATCTAGTATTATGCTTTAGTACATTGTATATATCAATTTGATCTGCATGTGAAATTTCTACATGATATAAGTGAGCTAGCTGATTTGTAGAGAAACTTCTACACGGCAAATCTAGGCAGCCTTGGCCCGAACTTTGCCTCACCAAGATAGCATTGTGCAATCCTAAGAGGGAAGGCTTTGTCTTCCTCTCAAGAAATGCGCATTTCTACCCAGGCACTAACCTTCAAGACTATTTTTCTCATTTCTGAGGGACAGTGACTGCTGGCCCAAAAAATTACGCAATGCAGTCACTGAGCCTATAGCCATTGCCAGCTGAGATTGCGCAGTGCGCAATTCCAGCAGTCAACAGCCAACCTAGACTATGTGTTGCACATTTCCAGTGGTCAGTCAATCTCCTAGTAGCCCAAAATGTCCCTTGCGTAATCTTGGAAGTCAGTCTCCCGACCTCCTGGTTGAAATTGTGCAACCTTCATGATCAATCACACGGGTATGTTGCAAGTCATTTCTCAACTTCATTTTGGTTTTCAACTGACAGATTTATTGCATGAGTGTTGCCATGTCTCCAGGTATTGTAGGTCTTCATCTGCCTCTCAGCAATGCAGGTACAATGGTTTCCAAGAGAGCAAAGTCAAAGACACCGATCAAAGCACACTTGGGGATGTAGTCGATCAAATGTCTATGAGCTTGGCTACTCATGAAAATATCAATTTGTTCATAGACAAGGACATCAAGATATGACATCAACAACATCATAGCGAGAAGCATCATGAACAACAACTGAAGGCAACATACCGAATGCAATGAATGCAAGAGGAAGGTTGTTGACAGCACAAAGGCGGAACAAAGTTACAAGCTCAAGTAGACCCACTGATGATGAAAGAAATTCTGGAGACTTAGGCTATGAGGTGATGACGCGACATGAAGATCGCACGAAGATAGAGTATGGAACAAAGAAGGAGTTGCATGTGTTGAAGCATAAACGCAAGGAAGAACATGCAGTTGCATAGACAGACGAATGAGTTGCAGCAAGAATAGGAACAGCAGTCAGCGCAACATGCACTCAAGGACGAAACTGCGCCTGTACAAGTTAAAGATCCATCCCATCATCTAGCATGGAGTAGACATGGTGAGCAGTGTTGTTGATCGCATGCAAGGGATTCAACAACATGCATGTCATTGTGCGCATGCATGCAATCCAACCCATTCAGCACACTCACCAATGCTAAGACAAGAAGAAAGTCCAACTGGAGCTGAACATGTACTTTGGCAAGTTGATGTGCATGACCACCAGCACGCACTTGAATAATAGCATGGACACTATGCATCAGTGAGTTGTCGGTTCTGCCGCACCCAAGAAGACCATGCGCATGTTAGCAAACAAGTTGGATGAAGGAGCTGAACTAATGCACCAACTGCAACAGAGGCAAGAGTTCGCTTTATCAAGATGTCACCATGAGGTGCATGCACACCATCACAGATGACCAAGCTTGGCATCAAGTCACCACCTTCACCATCACAAGCATGTGAGTTGGTCTCATCACAACAGACCAAGTATCAGTGATGTCTTGCATTGCTTACTCAAGCCATGTTGTCTCACATGAGTACATGTGCATTGTAATGAAACATCATGTCAAGTGTAAGTCAAGTGTCAATAGTCAGATGTAACAATCATAGAGTAGGTGAAGAGTCATGAGGGTAGTTGAACTATCACAAAGAGGAATGTCAAGGGTCACCCCACCCTTGGCTATAAATAGAACCTCATAACTCATTGTCTAGGCTTTTAGTCAGCCAAGCTTTTGATACGACTATCTTGGAAAGAGCTTGGACAGTATTGTAATGTGCCTTGTGTTGGTGTCCAGGTATGAATGATTTATTCACCCTATTCTGACATTAATTTATCAATCTGGGTGCATATCCTTTCAAGGCAACACACAAGGTATATGCAGGGGCAAAGCACAATCCGTTCCAACCAAGGGTTAGCAGTTAAGATTCAAAGCATGGCTATAAGATTAATTTAATTACAAAATTCCAAAAGTAATCATAAACAGTAAAGAACTATAATAGCAAGCATAAACTAAGAAATAACACAAACACACACACTAAGATGCAGCACCTGATCAGAAGAGCGGGCCCAACTCTCTGATCAGGGCCGCGTTAGTCACAGAGAAGATTGGAACAACAAAACAGGTGATACTTTATTAATCTGTAACAAGTGATTACAATATCGATGGGAGAACCCCCATTTACAGGAACAATCTCTCTTTTATACACAGCACGAGAGAATAACATGTCTCCCTGAAACGAGGTAACCACATATGCAGAAATATACATCGGTTGGAATGGCACCAACAACAAATAACCGAGATAGCAAAAAGGATCAAGAATAGTTTCAGGGGATCGTGACTCCAGCTATGCGGCCTCCTTAGGGTTGGCCATTACCATATCTATTGCAAAATACTAAAGTGAGGGTTCTTGTTCTCCAAGCTGTGATCAAACATTCAATTCAGTGCTGCAAATAGATAAGACTTCGTGAATTTACTTCATTAATTAAAATATTCCAATCGGACAAGTCAGGGGTATTTACCTTATAAGTTTAGCATGGCAACATGGGTAAATAAGTACAAAAAGGGTTAAAAAGGATGATGAAAATGGATAGAAAGATAGCCAGATTCGATGCCTAACATCTCCCCTAAACTAGTCTTCTGCATGTACTCATGCAATCCACCACCTCCGCTAGTCTGGATTATGCAGACTATAAGTTTCATGAAGTTGAACGAGATCATATTTGAAGGCCATCTCTGTTCCTAGAACTTTAAACCAATCTAAAAGGAGAACTTCCTTCCACCAATCTATTGGAACATCATACGCTGGAGTGTAACTTTCCACAGGCAACCAAGTGATAGGAAATTGAAATCGGATCCCCATCCACTGGACCCCACATGTTTGAACACATGCCACATATCTGGGTAATCTGGTGAGAACTCGTGCAAAATTGGGTGCCCCAAAAGGTTCCCTGTTCCGGACAGCTATAGGTGACATCATCCACCTTTTTTGACAGCAATCAAGGGCCTCATTTTGAAAAGTAGTTAACTGTTGGACACAAGGATCAAGGCACCATATTTGTGTCCTCAGCATCCTATCTCTATTCCCCTTGATTCCAAAAAAGGTGTTTTGCTTAGTGAACATTGTGATTGACCTCTCATGTTCTCCTCTTATTATAAATGGCTTTGTAACTTGATTGGATTCAAAAGTGTTAAAAGCCTTCTACCAATGGATTTGATTGAAAGAGTAAGAGGTGAGGGCTCTTAAATGAATGTCTCCTACATATGGAACTGGGTTGAAATCTCCATCCAAACGTAGTAGATACCCATGCAAGTAAACCTCGCACATCAAGTGTTGAGTTGGCATGTCATGATTCCTCATTATTAGGAGGAATTGTACACCATCTTCTATCTCATAACTAATCTCATTTTTGATAATTTCCATGCAGAATAAAAGAAAACGTTCATGCAAGAATAGAGAATAATAAGAAGCAGGGGGACGACATGCCATCACCTCTTGCACCAGATTAAACATCTGTTCTTTATCAGCCTTTAGTTCTGCCACTTGCTTTTCCAGCTACTCCATCTTGAGCTGCTACTTCGCATGTCTTAATCTCATAATATCTATGCACTCCACATATCCAAAGATGGTTGTGGAGGCTCTTTCTTGAGTTCTCCTGATCTCATTTTTATATTGGATCGCAGTATATTTCCAAGTCTCTACCTCGGCCGTTAAGGCATACTCTCGGTCTTCAAACAATCTTTCAACCAGGTCTATTTGAGTGGCCGCCAAGGTTGTGACTATCTGGTCCACTTGAGTTCCTGCTTTGACCCCTACGACCTTGGACTTCTTAGCTTGCCGCTTGTATTTCTTTATCCGTTTCTTCTTTTTGTGCACCTGATTTCTCAATTTCCTGATATCCATTTTAAGCCGCATTGTCTCCTTAAACTGCAACTGATATATTTGTTTGACTGGGAGTCTTCGTTGTTTGCATAGCTCTACCCATTCCTGCTTCACTTGTACTTCCTCTGTTTCGGCAAGTGGAAGTAAATCCCCTGGGACAGCTTCTGTCATGCTAACTCTCAGGCTTTCCTCCACTGCCTGCTTTCATTCCATTATTTCGTGCTTCACTCCCTTCTCGCCTGGCTATTCCATTGGCTCAATCATCGGGACGGCTTCGCTTGGTCCCTCCTCTTCACCAACAACTATTTTTTCTTCATGCGCGCTTTCAACGACTAGCTATGCCCTGGTGAGATGCTCTCCTACTAATGTGCCTATTGGAGTCCCTTCTGGTTCCCCAGCCTCAGGAACCTCTGTCTCTCTTCTCTTCTCAGTCTCCAAAGTGCCTGTCGCTTGAGTAACAACCACCCACACGATTATGGCCTCTGTGCTAAATTCGAAGCCATAGGAATGGTGAAATTTTCTTCTTCTTTCAACTGAGGGGAACGAGTTACCCTCACCCCTCTTGGAATAGATGAGAAGAAGGAGAACTGTAATGAATCCTCAACATTTGGTCCCGAAGTCAATGCTGGTTCTTGTGAGTCAGCATCAACCTCACACCCTAGTTCTCCTGGTGCTTCCGCCATGGGTCCCCTGGTTTCCTTAGCTCCGGGCCCTTCTTGTCCTTATTCCTCTTCTTCCATGGGTTCTCTGGTCAGAGTGGTCACGACCTCTTCTTCAATCAGATTATCCTCTTCCATCAGCTCCATGGTGGCAAGGGATCCCTGTGGGGTACCCTCGATCGCAATATCGACCAAGTTGTCAACTCTTTCCTGTTGTAGGTCTGCCTCCGTGGTCATCATGCTACCAACTTGCTTTGCTAGTTCCATTGGTAGGGCTGGTTCTTGTGGGACAGCCTCGGTCATGGTACTAATAGGCATCTCTATGTCAACCCCTGCATCTTCCATTAACTACACAGTTTCGGCTTGCTCTTGGGGAGCCGTCTCTTCTTCAAGTTCTTCAGTTTCCATCTCCATCTCTTTTGGCTCCTCATTAGCATACTCATCATCTTCTGCATCTACCTCCATAGCTTCAGGTTCATCTACCCTAGCAGCCACAACGGCTGCTATTTCTTCCTCTGTGGAATCCCGAAATAGTTCCCACGGAATCGGGATTCGTCTGATGGCATTCATTACTAACAACTGAACCAACCCATGGTGAGTGATGACCACTAATACCTGTTGCGACCCCTGAGCTAAATGCACCATTAAGTGAAGGCTCCTTAATAGAAAATAGGGCACATTCATTGAAAAAGCCTCTACCTATGGAAATCGCAAGTGAGCTAGTATGCGGAGATGGTATTTGAAGATGGTGGAGTATCTTCCTTCACAAGTCATATATTTTATGACGAACTCTACGACTCCTTCCCATGGATGTGGTAGCAAAGTTCTATCATATCCTCAACCCTTCTGAGTGATACTTTCTCCTACTTGTAGATAGGCCTCAGGGAATTCTGGAAGAGCAGTCCTCCTCGAATACCATCACTGCCCGACTTGAGGGAGCCCACTGACTTTGGCGATGATTTTCTCTGTTACAGAGATCTCAATTCCACAGACCCAAGAGCCTCCTTTTCCCAAGTTCAATGCAAATTCCATTGTGATTTCTTCATTCGACCCTCTCAGCCTGTCGAAATAAACATCCCAACCTGTGTTCTCAAACACTTGCCACACCTCCCGATTACACCGAGCTCTCATTGTATCCTCAGGTTCATGTCGCATAGATTGGCCACCCATTGTTGAAGAGGTGGAATCAGCATGACGACTACAATTGGTTGGCAGGGGAGAGTGGTAGGGATCCAAACTGTTGGCAACTAAAATAACATCATGGCCACTTTTGGGGACAACAGATGAAACAGTACTAGTACACTCGAAAATGATGACAGATTATGGTGGGACTATTAGATATTTCAAGAATTTAATGCAGCGCATTGGAAGGGTGACTGATATGACTCTGCACGTATGAATATGCATTCCAACACATAAAGGTATGATTACAGAGTGTCGAAATCATTAGATTCTGTTAGGTGAGAATTGTGTGTCATGAATACTTTTTGAGGTATGTTGTCATTCATTATGATGGTCTCCCCCCCCCCCCCCCCCAACTTAATGACAGCTATCCTCAACACCTTTTAATGTCCCTTTTGGAATATTTAATTAAATCATAAAATCAACAGAGACATACCTGCGGACCTACCTTATGGTGGAGTAGCAGCAAAAATATCTAACGGAGTAACAATGCAGTGAGTAACAGTGACATTGAGTAACAACAATAGTGAGTAATAGCACAGCGAGTAACAACACAATGAGTAACAACACAGTGAGTAATGGCAACAGTGAGTAACAACAACAGTGAGTAACAACAACAGCAAGTAACGACAGTTACAGGGTAACAACACCAGCGGAATAATGGAATGGTAGAGTAATAGCAGTTACAGAGTAACGGCACCTGCAAAGTACTGGCAACATCAGAGTAATGGCAGTTGCGGAGTAACAGGAGTTGCGGAGTAACGGCACCGGCGAAGTAACAGCATCGACAATGTAATGGCAGTTGCAAAGTAACAACAGCTATGGAGTAACTGTGGTTACGAAGTAATAGCATCGGCAATGTAACGGGAGTTGCAGAGTAACAACATCTGTAGTGTAACGACAGTTGTGGAGTAACAGCAGCTATGGAGTAACAACAGTTACGAAGTAACAACACTTAATGGAGTAATAGAACTTAGTGTAGTACAACACTTAGTGGAGTAACAACACTTAGTGACACCACCAGTGAAATAACAACAACATTGTAGTGGCCAATCTGGGGTGCTAGATTAGAATAGATTTATTATCGACCAAGGTAAGTAAACTTCGGGGCATGTGTCTAAAGTCTATAGACATAAAGGATTCCTAACTAAGTGTTTGTTGTGATAGGCTACGGTACTCCTTTACAGAAGGTTACGATATGTTTCCTCTCACCTTAACACTCAGATCACCTAACTTATCTAACTGTCCTAAGGATACAACGTATTGCTAGACTGAGATTTTAATCCTCTTACAAGGATGCTATGCACAAAAGCTCTGTCTAGTTAACACTTAAGCATTCATGAAAAATCAAAAGCACACTGAATTTTAAATGCATGAAAACAGAGTCTATGGAGATGCTTTAAAATCTAATGATGGATCAAATCTCTTACAAGATATGGTTCAATGATCTAACAATAAAATTTTCAAGCTATCACCATAAATACCATTTGTGAGAATTTCTAATTGAATCGACAAAGTCATAAACATGGAAATAACACTAAACACTATGCATTCTACTCAAATTCAAAAACTACTAAGGAAATGAAATTAACAGTATACCAATCCACGCAGGGCCCGTCCATGTTTCAATGGCACACTGAAGTAAACTCAAGCAACGAGAGTATTAACGCATAAACACTACTGGAGTAAAACCGTGACTATATTCAAGTGCTGAAGATTGCAATCACATACAAGAGTTCTGTTCTCAAAAAATACACAGAGATAATAATCGTAACTGTCCCTGAAAACAAAATAATACGCAGTCTTTACCTGCCTGTCCCTATCTGAATCGAATGCACATTCATTAAGCAGATGTTTCTACTTTTACAATGGAGTGATTTTTGGTCATTTCTAATCTAAACCGATTTCCAAAAAAAACAAAACGAAACCGGTTTGGGAAACCATGGCTTTTTAATGCCTTTGTAACCAAAAGGTTGGGGTTTGACCAGCGTGGACCACATAACCAGGAGCTTTTGATTTGCTATAGAATCGATTTTTCACCATGCATGTACATTCCAGGTCTCGTTCCTATCCATTGCGTTGGCTTGTCTGTCATGCCACGTGTCATATGATAAACCATTTACAGTATGTTATGACTTCCTGAAATCTTTTTGTTGAAAATTCCTAATTTCTAACAAAAAAATTCATAAATTAACTTTAATGTAAACTAACAACTATAATTCTATTAATTAATCAATTTCGATGGATATAAGGGGTCTATGGAGGAAAAAGGTAGACAAATGATGGTGTTTCTAGAAGAAAAATATAGTAATGGAATGGTACCAACATCTCCCCCAAGCTCAATGACTTAGAATGTCCTCATGCTAATCCTGATGTGCTGCCTCTATACTCTGTTCCTGCCTGTACCTCTGCTGCTTTTAACAATGCATCTATGTTCTTCTTAGCTTGGGCATCTTTCTGAATGTGGAGCTCATGCTTCAAATTCTTCTACTTCTCCTTGATGGCTTTCTTTTGAGTATACCATTTGGTTGCCCACTTGAAAATGTCAGTTTGTTCAGCCTTGAGCTCTTTGATTTGCTCCTTAAGCTTCTCGTTCTTCTGCTGGGTTTTCTTACTCTGAGTTTTCAACATCTCGTTCTCCCTCTTAATGACTTTCTCTAGCATGTTGGCCTCCATCAATTCTTCTTTTAACTTTTCAATTTGTTTTTCCAGCCTCATTTGTTTCTTGATTGCAGGTGGTGACTCTTTTCCTTGCCTATTGTTGCTCTCAACCTCCATTTTAGCTTCTGGTCTAGGCTATGAGTGAGCACTGCTCTCGATGTCCATCGGTGCATGTGCATTTGATTCTAGTGGATCTTCTTGTGGCTAGGTCTTTTGTGCTCTCCTGGATCTTCTTGTATATGTAGTGAAAATTTTATCTTGCTCCATTTTCTGGGCAACCTCTTTCCTCATCATTCTCGTCCTCACACTACTGCTAGGTGGAGGGACATTGCTTGATTTGCGCACAGGGATCTCTTCATCAATGTAAAGCATAAATCCTGAGTGCTCTTGTTGTTCTTGTTCATCCTCTCCATCTTTGATTTGATTGGCAACTAGAAATTCCTTCCATGTCTTTCCCCTTTTCTGCAATTCAAATTCAATGAGAATTTTAATTAACCCGAAATGATACAAGCTTTTTTCCTCATTACCCTTTTGCTTTTGGATAGTTTTTGACATCTTGGTCAAGCTCCGCAAGAGGAAATATGGTAAACTAATGGTGCACTTCCCTTTGAAATGTAACAGGAGTTTGAGGTGGTATAAATAGACTATGCTGTAGCGACCCTCACATGTAACAAATTTTTGAATGATATACACCATTTCGTCCCATGGATGCATCAGCCAGCTCCTAGGGACACCCTTCTTCCAGTTAACAGATGAAACCCTCGACCTGGACATGAATTGGGTCCATGATTTTTCCTTGAATTGTTTTGTTTTGAAGTACTTTTCTCCTTCTGGGCTGATCCCTAAGGATTGTGCTATGGTGTCTTCTGAGATCCTAAATGAGAAATTGCCTATCAATGCTTTCTCTCCATTAAATGTAAAGGAAAACTATTTAGTTACTTCCTCATTGCTCCCATTAAACGTCTCCAATAAGGGTAGCCATTGTTTTTCTCTTAAAATTGCAATACATTCATCGTGGTACTGAGAACTATCAAATGTGTTTGGCTCTACTCTATTAGTCATTTTGACAGAGAAACTCCTGCTCTAACCCTCTTTGTTTATTCTTAATAATTTAACAAGGGTCTTTTGGTTTGTTACCTTTGATTTTCGCTCCACACAACCGACCTGGTAGCGCCCTCTGTACTCGGGGTCAGCTCCTTCAATGGCTTAGGAAGCGACTGGATGAATGCTCTTGAATTATGGCAGAGGTGGAAAATCGTGAGCCCAATTACTATTCTCCTTTGGTAGCACTTACTGTTCTCGGCCTTGTTTTGAAATCGCAGCACTAGAATTACTAGTATGGAATGCCCTTTTTACAACTGAGATTGAAATTGAACTTTAACACCCAACTTGACCCAATTCACTATAATAATAATAGAGCATATTCATATTTCAATGACAGAGGAGTAGCTGTACTGGGTTGTATGAGTACCATCATGAGAACACCGTAAGCATGTATGGAGTACTGGAGTATAATAATGGATAGTTGTTTGCATGAATCGACTTGGTCGAACGATCATGTTATAACTTGGCCGATTCAAAAACAATGAATGAAATCGTGTAACATTTGGCTTTCCAATAGTTCACCACCTGTCCCTTGCTCATTGGTACTTGGCCAAATAGGGAGATGTTAGACCGATAGTAAGGTTTGATGGCCGATGAGGAGTTAATAACAAGGCTGGGAGGGTGGTATAATAGAAGATTTAAAAAAATCGTAGGAGGAGTATGGGGATAGGCTAGAGTGTTGGGAAATGATAGGAATTAGGAATATGACAAGGGTGATGGATATATATGTGTTTTCGAAATTGATCATAAGCAGTCATAGTCATCACGTTTAACACTAAAATAATCTAAGAATTTAAATGTTAAAAATAAAAATTATAACAATACATTACACTTTTATTGGTTGATCAAGAGTTGAGTTGGCATGCATAGGTAGGACTGGTCTTTCTTGTTCAGATATGACTAATCTTTGTTGTCCATAACAGGTCCCTCTGAGATCTAGAGAATGTTTGTGCAACTTCTTTGAAATCTGTAAAAGAACTATATGTGTGCAGCTTCCTTGACCTCTGGTGTTTGATGGAGCCTCGGTGACAAGCAACCTTTGAATATCTGTTGAAACTTTGTTGAAGCTTTGTTGAAGCTTTGTTGAAGTAGCTAGCTTGAGATAGCAGTATCTAACAGGTCCCTTTGATGTTTGTTGAACAGGCCCCTTTAATGTTGGTGCTGGTAACATGGTCTTCTGAATAGGTCCCACTGCATAGTGCTTAAACAGGTCCCTCTGATTAGAACAAAGACAAAATAACTTCTTTATTGAAATACTGAAGTGTTGAAACAAACTCTTTGAGAATTTACAATGAGGAGATGAGATAAGAAAAACAAAAATG
>APFE031745760.1:0-24143 GCA_000404065.3 Pinus taeda
CTTGAGGATTGCACAGTTCTGATAGGGTGTAGAATCAGTGTGAGTGATTAGTCTTCCACTTCGTAATACGAGGATCACCTAGGAGAAACTATGTAATGAAATAGGTGATTGGACGGTAGAGAAGAAGGCTTGTGAGAAGCTTTGTTTTCCTATGAGCATCCAAGAGGATTGTACTGAGAGTTGGCTAGTTGTTAGAGCTAAGGCTTTGTAGAATCTTGATGTATTTCCACCTTTTATGATAATACAAATAGTGGGGTTTTTAGCTGAGGTTTTCCCCTGAGTATTCTTCTATGTTTCATGTGCATTGATTCTTCTTCTTCTGGTTATATGTGTTTAGCTCTGATTCTGCTAGATATTTAAGCTTCCGCAAAGCAAATTGATTGTAGAAGTAGATTATAATATTTTGCTTAGGTATATTGCATTATCGAGTTAATCTACAATCAGATTTTCTACATAGATCTCAGAGGTAGATTTGTAGAGAATTTGCAGGAAATTATACATGGTATCGAAGCAAATTTTATCGGCATTGTGAACAGTATACGGAGAAGAGAGTTTGAAGTTTGAAGTTTGGGGTTGTAGGTGCAAATCAAATTCTTATCATACTTCAAGGTTGGCCAATGGCATTCTATGGCTTGAGACTTTAGTATATATTGGAAGGCAGCTCGAATTACATAGCATGGAAAGATTACATGGAGGCTGTATTAGAAGGCAATGGCTTGAAGGATTTCATTGATCAAGAAATCCCAAAGCCAGGTTCAACTAATGCACAAGAGTTGGCTGAGTGGAAGAAGTGTGTGGCGAGGGCGAGATTGATCATCCTTGAGGGAGTTTGAGACCATACCATCTCGAGTCTCCATGGGAAGGATGCTCCATATTCAATGTGGAAGACATTGAACGACCTCTACCAGAATAGTAGCGACCAGAGGAAATTGGAACTCAAGGATAAGCTTCGAAGAATTAAGATGGAGAACGATGATACTATTTCCACATATCTAAACAAGCTTGCCACTTGCAAAGATGAGCTTGGAAGTGTGGGAATAACTATTGTCGATGATGATATGGTGAGCCTCACTCTCCTTAGCCTTCCAAAGAGCGGGGATAGCTACCAAGACTTTGTGAATGGAAGGGAGAAATTGTCGAAATGGGAACAACTGTGGTTATATCTCATGTAGGTGGAGATCAGGAGGAGCACTCAAGATGGTTCTTCATCCAAGGATGATGATGAAGAAAATCTGTCCTTAGCGAGTAAGGCAAGGAAAGGGAAGGGGAAGGATTCCCATTCCAAATCGAATTCTTCTTATGGAGGGAAGAAGGGTGACATGTCTAAAGTGATATGCTTTAATTATCATGAGATGGGACATTATGTGACTAATTTCGCATCCAAGAAGTCCAAGAAGTGATCCTCAGATGGATTGAAAGGTGTGGCATTAGCCTCTTGGCTAGAAATGGACTTTACCCTCATCGCATGCATGGTGTCATCGATGATGGGTTGTGTTTGGTATCTTGACAGTGGAGCCTCATTCCACATGACCGGCGATAAAAGTGTATTCAATACCTTAGAGGAGAAATACCTTAAGATGGGCATAGAGATGGGTGACAATGAAAGGTATAGTGTTTTAGGAGTGGCCACGGTTGGTTTTCATAGGGAGCATGGAGCTCTTATCACCTTGATAGATGTGAAGTATGTGCCTGGACTGAAGAAGAATTTGGTATTGATTGCGATGTTGGAGGAAAAAGGCTACGATGTTGTCTTTAGTAAGGGAAAGGTTTTCCTTAGACACATCACCATGATATAGGTGAAATGGATTAGTTCACGAGTTAAGAACCTGTATTCGCTTGAGGTTCAAGATGCATACATAGGCTTGAGAAGCAAGGAAAATGTTAGAGACTTGGTGGTTGAGAGGGAAAGTAAATTAACTCTCAACATTTAGTCCCAAAAGAAGTCTCAAACAATTATGGAGAAGCCACAATTGGAGTGGGCTGAGGGATCACATGTAGCCATACCTCCAGGTGTGAGGTGGGGCAATGTGAAGTGATAGTCCCAAGAATGCTGAAATTAAGCAGGGTCCATTGAGAGGTTTTATCTCATGGCTTGTACCTTGCTATGGGAGCCCAAAGTACATGGTAGCGGGAGGAATCAGGGGATTGATGTAGTCAGAGATCAAAGTGACAGAGGCTAGAGTAGTCAGATACTGAAGAGCGCAAAGAAGGATTGGCAAAAACACAGAAAGGCAGAGTTAGCCAAAGCACAAAGTTTTCAGTTGACAGAGGCAATAACGGTCAGATACTTTGATGATAGATGCATCATACTGATTCAAGTTGGATGCTTTTTTGTTTTGTTTTTAGAGTTGCTGGAGTTACAACACTTGAGAGAAGTATTGTATGCAGAAAATTCCAAAGGTTCAGGATCGAGATCAAGTTGAATTCCTTTCTTGTTGAGAGGGAGTGTTGAAAATAGCAATAAGAAATGATAAAAATAGAATCCAGAAATTCTAATTTTAATTTGTCCTTGAATTAAAATTGTGAATTGAAATCGAATTTAGTCTCAACATCTGCTTGGAAATAATTAATTAATTCATTATGGATTAATTAGTTGGAAAAATTCAAGTTAGAAGTCTTTGTGAAGTGATGCAACATTTATACCTTAAATTAAGGAGATTATCCCTTAATTAAGGAGATAATATTGAGTTATATTTGAGTTGTAATTAGTTAAATCAGTTTACTGATTAAGTCTAGTTAAATTAGTTCCAAACTGTTTGAGGAACTAATTGTGAGTTATCAGTCAGTTGATGCATGCATGTAGTCAACCAGTGTACTCCAGATAATTGAAGATTACCTCATCAAAAACTCATGCATGTCTAGCCAGAGAAAGACCCAGTTGAGCTAAATGTCAAGGACCGGTTACTATCAGTTGCATGTGTTTTCCTATAAAGGAAACTCATCCATGTAGCCAAGGTAAGGTTCCTTGAGGATTGCGTAATTCTGACAGGGTGTAGGATTAGTGTGAGTGACCAGTCTTCCACTTGGTAACAAGAGGATCACTCAGGAGAAATTGCACAAGGAAATAGGAGCTTGGAGGGCATAGGAGAAGGCTTGTGAGAAGCTTTGTTTGCCTGTGAGCATCCAGGGGGATTGTACTGAGATCTAGCTAGCTGTGAGAGCTAAGGCTTTGTAGAATATTGATGTATTTCCACCTTGTACGATAATATAGATAGTGGGGATTTTAGCTGAGGCTTTCCCCTGAGTATTCTTCTGTGTTTCATGTGCATTGATTCTTCTTCTTCTGGTTATATGTGTTCAACTCTGATTCAGCTAGATCTTTAAGCTTCTGCAAAGAAAATTGATAGTAGAAGTAGATTATAGTATTTTTCTTTGGTATATTGCATTATCGAGTTAATCTACAGTCAAATTTTCTACATAGATCTCAGAGGTAGATTTGCAGAGAATTCCTAGGAAATTCTACAGAATGAAGATTCTATGGATGAAGTAGACGTTAAAATATATTTAAGTAGAGTTGACTAATCCTATTCCAATTATGTGTGATAATACAAGTGCCATCAACATCTCCAAAAATCCACTCATGCATTCAATGACTAAGCATATTCCTATCAAGTTCCATTTCCTGAGGGAACAAGCTGCAACCAATGTTGTCAAACTTGAATATGTGGCCACTAGAGATCAAATTTTAGATATATTTATTAAGCTGCTGACAAGAGAAACCTTTGAATATCTCTGGTACATTATAGGAGTGGTGAATCCTCCTTCCAAATGGCTTCATTTTGGTAGGTATTGGCAGCTACTCAGTATGTGGGATCAATGGAAGATTAGGCTGCAATGTTTTAGGGGGAATGTTCATGAAGTATTATTTTCCATTGATGCCAAGGGGGGACAAGATTACTAGGTTATCAAAGAAGACCATGCCTAGCTTCAGGGGGAGCTTAATCATAGAAGACCATGCCTCACTTTAGGGTGAGCTTATGTTGTTGCCATCAATGCCAAAGGGGGGTATTGTTAGATAGTTGGAAGTGACTAGATGACTAGTGGTTTTGATTGTGTTGGCAATGATATCAATTAGATTAGCATGGTGATTGGGAGTCCAGGAGGAATACCATGTTGTTGCGGGCTTATGGTAGAGAATAATCATAGTAGAAAGGTTATTGAAAATACATAAAATGATGAATATGGTGATCGGGAGTCCAGGAGGAATCCCATGGTTGTTGCAGTGCTCTATAGAGAATCATCATAGTAGAAGGCTTACTAGAGAAGCCATAAAATAATGACTAGGGTTGTTGGTAGTTTAGGATTCCATGAGAAAATAATAGAAAATACTTTGCAGCCATTTTATACGTAGAATATGGTCTCAAAGTCTACATCAGACCCTATTCATTGGAAATTGATCTAAAAGAGCTTTCCAACAGTGTGTGGAAGTCTAAAAAGGTCTCCCAGATCAAAAGTTATGGTCTGCTGAAGTTCAGGGAATTGAAGTCCTAAGCAGGTTGAAATATCAGAGGTCAGCGCATCAGAGCAAGATATATCAGAGATCAAAATATTAGAACCTTGGAGCACATTTGGACCCAATATCGAAACATCAGAGTAGGCTAAGTTAGAGGTTTGAGAATATCAGAACCCTAGAGAATCGGAGGGTAGATATCAAAGAAAGCAATATTGAAATATTGGAGGTCAGATCATATTGGTATATTGGAAGGATGAATATCAGAACTTCTTAACATATGAATTTTGAGAAGTTATGATGCTTGGTGCTGTCGTTATTGTTAAAAGTATTGAGGTATGCTTAACATAATTTGCAAAAGTCTTTGTTGCAAAACCAAGGCTATTTTTGACTCTTTCTCTCTTCTCCAGTAGGAAATATGGCGGCATGTCATTGGCTCCAAGAAGATGGAGTGGAAATTGAGGATGAGGGCATCGTAACTCCTGTGAAAATGGACGTGGAAAAAGTTATAATATATAGGGGCTCCGATATTATTTGGCACATGGTCGTATGGATGTCAAAGGAACGAAGGGCTAAACAGAGGGAGCTAAGATGCTATCGGTACTTTCCAAAAGATATAATAGAAAGGGGCTCCAATACAATGCTATAGTGGTAAGCTAAGCCGACGATCATAGGCTCGGTCATATGAGAAAGTAAATACTCAGGGATCTAAGAGCCAAGGGGACTAAGGATATCGATGTTGTGTAATATTGTAACGTTTCATTTGTTTCAGTTAGAATATGTTGGAGCTATGATGAAATAGTACAATGACTTTAATGGATGAATGAGTCAACAATTGAATATTAAATGCAGATCGATAGAGTTGGTTGATGGAGTTAGCTGGATTTGTAGAAGGCACTAAGATAAGGAAACGAGTACAATAGTTCACAGAGAATAATTGAAGAAATGGAGAAAGAAATTGACGGCTTCTCCTACACATATGGTAGATTTAAAGAATAGTATGGCCATTCCTTAGTACTTTCAAGCATTGTGGATAAATAAATAAGCATGGGAATTCAAGGTAGAGTGTGTAGGCCACCTGAGATTAAATTCTCAGTATGTAGGATTACATAGTGAGTTAGTGAAGAACTCAAAAGCCCATTTCTATGTTTAATTCCATGACAGAGTTCATCCAACAGACACAACAGTAGCAGGAGGAACCATACTAAGGTACACTTTGGCAGTATGCACACAAGAAGTAGAGGCAACATTGTGTAGTGTGCATCAAAGGATCAAAACCATTTGATCACCATCGATCAAAGTGGGAAGTGTGTATTTTCAAAGTGTTGAGAAGTGAGAGTGCGAGAGCTAAAAGTGTGTTGTAAGAAGAACAATGAGAGCAGAGCTAAAGAGTGTGCAACATAAAGCCTATGCGAGAGAAGGCAGAGTGCTGAGGACATGTTGCTATGAGCAGCGGGAAAGGAGTAGTTGTATGAGACCTGTTATCTCAAAATCTGACCCTGGAAGGCTGCAGACTAGGAATACCTCAAGTAACTATTTCAAACCTACTTTAGGCTGAGGCTTAGCCTCCTCAACCTGAGAGGGCTCTCTCAAAAGGGTTAATTATTTTGATTATAGTTAAGATGGCTAACTCTTGTGATACAAATGTAAAAATATGAATGGTGGAAACACATTTATCAACTATCCATTGGGCTTATGGAGTTAACATCATTTCAATATACAATGGTATTAACCTTACATAGAAGTCAGGGCATTCAACATTTAACAAATTCAGAACATACTAACTCAAATAGGACCACACAGCCTACGAATGTATACAGGAAGTTAGAGCACCTTAAGTGAATTCTAAGTGATTACACATTCATACCACTACAAATATTAGGAAAACAACAATACCACATATTCTGAACATCAAATCCCTCATGAATCCTGAGAAGAAAAGCCAAACTTGTATTACCAAAACAGAGTATTACATAAGCCAAATATCAGAGTTTTTTTTCATAAATTTTCCAACCCTTTGTACATTGCTCTTTCTCCCATTTATAGAGCTCTTCTACCGAACTGAGATTCCTCCTCGAGCATGAGGGGAACTCACATTTTCTTTATCATGACACCTATTAACCTTTAAAACTAACTAATAAATACAATTGACTGCTAACTAGCAGTTTAAGAGACCTAAGACAATTAGGATTCTAATTCTACATCATGCTGAGCATAGCATTTATTACAATCAAGATTTGTTCTCTGCCAAGTGGTCTGTGTGGTAGGTGTTTGTAGCTGCCTGCTAGCCTTTGATGTCGTATCCCAAATATAACAGATTGCCACGTCCTTAATATGCTGTCCACCGTTTTCATATGTGAAGGCAAAAGTTCTTGCAAGCTGTCTTGATCTTGTTGAAAGCTGACGGATTCAAATGATTCCTTGTAGACATACCCTTTTCAAAATTCCCACTTGTATTTCAAAACCCATTGAATAATATTAAATTGTTTAGCTTCAGTAGTTTCGTAGCGCGCTACGAAACTGCTGTGTTATTCCAAAAGACACAGTTTCAACCAAAATTTTGCCATTTTGAGCCTTTGCTATCTTGAAATGTTTCTTTTCATGTGCCTTGAAGCTTTTCAAATTGAATATATATATGGACCCCCCTTCTTCAAGGTATCTATGCAATATGCAACCTTGGCATTTGTGAAAGAATCTTCAAGTATCAAGGAAGAAGAGATGTATGCCAATTATTGGCAATGAAGACAATGTCCTCCTCATAAGGTCTACTAAGGTGTTCACTGTTTTGCTCTGATTTAAAGATTGTTTAGCTGTTGCCACATCTACACAAGGCAGAATGTAGTCAAGGGCGGTATCTTCTATTGAAGGTGCTTTAGTGTGAACATTTTTCCCATTCTTTCCATATGCCTCCAAATAACATCAATCAGGAATATTTTTTGTGCCAACCATTAATGAGAGATTACACACGGGATTCCGGAAAGTTGCACCAACAAACCTATCTGGTGCCTAGTGAATTAAATGGGTTGCAATAATGCCTTCAGTTATCTGAGATTTCCTCAGAATACCATCTGGATCACATGTCACAAACCAACCAATCTTCCAAACAGGAACCATCCATTTCTTCGATATGCTCCCAAGAGTAATTACTTTTAGCTGTCTCTACAACCTTAGCCAAATGATCATGGGTAAAAGTAGTGCCGCATGGGTTGCTTGGATTGATAATAACCATTGCCACTGTGTTTCTGTCTGCAATTGTATGAAGTTGATCTAGATTGATCTCCCAACCCCTTTCTGGAACTAAATCATAATGCCTTGCTTCAATGGATTTGTATGCCATTAATGCTTCATTTGTTGGAAATCCTGGTCTTGGGAGGAGAATATTTGCGCCTTCATGAGACAAAACTGAGAGAACCAAATCAATTGCTTGTAAATAGCCACAAATCAGATAAACATCATCCTTAGACAGCTTAAAGGGCAACCCGTAAGAAAGATAATCTGCAACCACAACATCGTTATCTCTTGATACGTGCCTCCAGAAGTTGAATAGCTATGTATTAAAGAATGAAATGTATATGTATTAAGGTGATATCCCAAGGCAGTCATCTTCTTGTAAGCTTTCTGGGCATCATTCATTAGGTGTGCCTTGCAGAAGAAGTGGATGATTGAATTCCAATCATGTGTCCCAACAATAACTTGTTGGTTGTCATGGAATTCATCTAACAAACGGGCCACCAAAATCGGTTTACTTTCCTTTGCAACTTCATTGATTTGTGATTGACAGCTATTCCTAAAGGAAAGGACCTTTGCCTCTCTCTTCTCCTTGAAGAGGTCCAGAGCACCATACAGATTCTTATTTGCAAAACGTGACTCAATAACAGCATCATAACAGCTCCCATCAAGCTGAAGCCTTGCTTTCCTGACCTCCTTGAGCAGTGTAGAGACCTCCATTGGTTGCTGGGATTTACAATAAGCTTTCAAGAGAGAGGAGTAAACCCCAATACCAACTGGAATCACGGTTGCATCATCTCTTCAATAATATCATGTGTCGGTTCTCCATGACTACTAACTTCGACCAGGGATTGTGCTTGTAACTTCTCAGCCTTGAAAGGCATCGGGGAACAAATGTGCTCCTTTCCGTCTTCCATCGATGTAGCATAGCCTTGTGAGCCCTTAGAAATGGTGGCCAACACCGACTTGGCTACAACTAGTGAGTTCCAAACTACTTTCGCACATTTTAGCATATCTAATATAAGCTTTCTTTAGTTTTTTCAATTCGTTTCTCTTGCCATTGCTCTCATATATTTGGGCCATTAGAGTAATTGAATTAGCATCAACCTTCACCCTCACTCTAGTCATCAGCTCAATAACTGACACCAACCCAACAATATTCCAGTAAATACTATAAATTGGATTCAACTTCTGATGAGCAATCCATATTAATCAAGAGAGAAACTGCTTTCTTCAGAGTCACTAGAAAAATCAGAAGCTCTATCTGTTGAATCTGGAACCACTCCCTCAACCTGTGCATTATGCTTGCTTTTTGACTGAACTGATATGTCTTCCACATAGTTATGCAGCCTCCTTCATAAACCACTGGTGAAATATTTTTATACAATACCATAGCAAACCCAAGGTAAGGCATCCTAGCCATGAAAATCGGTATACTGCAGAGTTAATGATAAGAGAATAACCAAAAAGAGGAAACAGGCCCCAAGCAAACATGTAAGGAACGTAGAGGACTATTAAAAGCTTAGTAAGGATAGGTGTCACAATTTCTTGAAACACCCACAGACCACGCAAACGAGAAAATCCATCTGCTCTGACTTGGTCAAATTTGATATGCCATCTGTCAAAGGTGCCATCTGACCTAGCATTACTAGTCTTGTCTAGATCTTGAGAAATATGAGCCCCAATGCCCAATATTGATAAAGAAGGAACACCGTACTTTCATTGATGGGTACACGTAAAGGCACTATCACCAATAGCTCAAATAATAGTCCAATAAGAATAGGGATAACAAAGATCCACAAAGACAACAGAATGAAGCCTTAGACCACAACCATGGACCACATTAAAACTTGGTTAACAAGATATTTCAAGTTATGTGACTTTAGATAATCAACAACATATCCAATTCCAGCTACAAAAACTCAAATAATGTAGCGTCCAATGTTGAAGGCATAAAGATCATTGCATTTGATCCCATGTGTAATAAGAAACCGGGGAATGGAAGTAAACAATGTCCGGCCAAGAGAAACAGGTACCACCACTAAGGCTAAGTTGAAGGAAAGTAAAGTGAGCCATGCCCAAAATAATAGTAACACAATGCGTAGAACAAACATGTACTCTTCAAACTCTGCTGAGTTGTCCCCCTCAAACTCTTATGCACCTTCCACACTTGATGCAAAGTTTTCACGCACTATCCTGTTGTCATTCCCAACTGCTGGAAGAGCTAACCTGTTCTGGTTCAGCTTTTGGGAAACACCAGGATGAATATCATGCAATATTTCTTGTCTTCCACGCTCAGTAATCTCAGTGCCTTGTACATTTTTAAGGGCTCATCCAACTATAGATCAGAGAAAAACCTTTGACAAACAATCGCACTGATGTGAACAATTTAGAATTTTTTCTTGAGTGATAATAGTGGCTCCACTTGGGATAGTGTGCTCCTGTAGTACACTAAGAACTCGCAGGTCCAGTGCTTTATCCTCTTATGACAAATGGAAATTTGCTTGAAAAGCATCCCCTTTAAGCTTCTTGGGCCTTCACCTCAAGCTTGAGTTTGATGATCACTGTAGGAGAGAGAAGTCTATATCTACTAAAAAACTGCTCAGTCAACCTTGAGCTTATTTTCATTTTCCTACCTACTTACCCTATCAGATGCAAGCTCCACTTGTAGCTCAAGCAACATGATATTTCCAATAAAGCCAATCAATTGTCCTTTCTAATATTGGAGGTTCTTGACTGCATTCAACCTCAAAATAACCATGATAGTGAGACGACAAAATCAACTTATAATGTATATGATCTTCATAATGCAAATGAAATTGAAATATTGATGTGCAAAACTTTTCCATGTATTCATTTATAGGGTCAAAGAGAACATGGTTATTTTGATAATCATCATAACATTCTATCTCTTCAGACAACTGATCCTCAGGCACACAAAATTCCTTTGATGTGCTATCTGACTGCCTTTCTACATGATTCCCATAGACAATGTAATTTTCTTCACTATTGTGATCATCCTTTGAAGTAAGCTGCTGCAAGGAATTACAAAATTGAACAACCTTTTCCTCTACCTGAGGGCTATAAAAGCTATTTTCTAGTACTTCTTCTTGATGTTTGCAATCAATTTCATACTCATAATGATCTGAAGCCTGACAAATCTACTGCATCTCTACATCAATCTCAGAGGATGTAATATGGTTTTCATAAGTAAACCCCTGCTGATCTTCATGCTGCATTTCATGAGATGTTATACTTTCTTCTTGGTGTTGAAATGCATTGTTATGAAGAGCCCTAAACTTTCTTCATCCATAAATTCATCATCATCATAACAATCCTCCAAGTAGTGAATAAGACTTAAAGAATGTCTACAACAATATTTGAGCAACAATAAGGAAGGATAACATTCTTTATACATCTCATAGAATTCATCATGAAAAATAGCAAGCGAATATATTGAACCATTTTCCAAACTTTTATACCAAGACCATGCTTTTCCTTCTAAAGTGGTCATAAACATCCTCATGAGACAATCCTCAGGAAACTGAGCCTTAAGATTGCGTACATGCATATGAAACCTAACCAAATGAAGAGCAACATTGTCTTTCTTTTCATCTTTGAATATCGAAAGATCCTCTAACCAATCAACCTTTGGCATAGGATTTGGAAAACTAGGGATATGAGACGATTCATAGGAGCATACCTGGCATTCATTCTTGCAGTGGAACTCATATTGAAACTTCATCAAGCTATTGATATTATAGAAGTGGAGTCACCTTCCAATTTGTTATTTGATGTGTGGAGTCACCAAGGTAGTTTTGCAACCTCAAAATGATGTCTGAGCTCCTGCTACCTTCAGAAGTTCAGCCTCTTAATTTCAGGAATGAATAGACTTCAGGCTCCTGGCAGATGCACCAAAATGTTATCTCAAAATCTGACCCTGGAAGGCTGCAGACCAGGAATACCTCAAGTAACTATTTCAAACCTACTTTAGGCTGAGGCTTAGCCTCCTCAACCTGAGAGGGCTCTCTCAAAAGGGTTAATGATTTTGATTATAGTTAAGATGGCTAACTCTTGTGATACAAATGTAAAAATATGAATGGTGGAAACACATTTAGCAACTATCCATTGGGCTTATGGAGTCAACATCATTTTAGTATGCAATGGTATTAACCTTACGTAGAAGTCAGGGCATTCAACATTTAACAAATTCAGAACATACTAACTCAAATAGGACCACATACCCTACGAATGTATACAAGAAGTTAAAGCACCTTAAGTGAATTCTAAGTGATTACACATTCATACCACTGCAAATATTAGGAAAAGAACAATACCACATATTCTGAACATCAAATCCCTCATGAATCCTGACAAGCAAAGCCAAACTTGTATTACCAAAACAGAGTATTACATAAGCCAAATATCAGAGTTTTTTTTCATAAATTTTCCAACCCTTTATACATTTCTCTTTATCCTATTTATAGAGCTCTTCTACCTAACTAAGAATCCTCCTCAAGCATGAGGGGAACTCACATTTTCTTTATCATGACACCTATTAACCTTTAAAACTAACTAATAAATACAACTGACTGCTAACTAGCAGTTTAAGAGACCTAAGACAATTAGGATTCTAATTCTACATCATGCTGAGCATAGCATTTATTACAATCAAGATTTGTTCTCTACCAAGTGGTCTCTATGGTAGGTGTTTGTAGCTACCTGCTGGCCTTTAATGTCGTATCCCAAATATAACAGATTGCCACATCCTTAATATGTTGTCCACCGTTTTCATATGTGAAGGCAAAAGTTCTTGCAGGCTGTCTTGATCTTGTTGAAAGTTGATGGCTTCAGATGATTCCTTGTAGACATACCCTTCTCAAAATTCCTGCTTGTTTTTCAAAACCCATTGACTAATATTAAATTGTTTAGCTTTAGCAGTTTCGTAGCGCGCTACGAAACTGCTGAGCGTTAGTCCTCATCTTCAAAAGTTTCGTAATGCGCTACGAAACTGCTGTGTTATTCCAAAAGACACAGTTTCAACCAAAATTTTGCCATTTTGAGCCTTTTGCTATCTTGAAATGTTTCTTTTCATGTGCCTTGAAGCTTTTCAAACTGAATATATATATGGACCCCCTTCTTCAAGGTATGTACGCAATATGCAACCTTGGCATTTATGAAAAAATCTTCAAGTATCAAGGAAGAAGAGATGTATGCCAATTATTGGCAATGAAGACAACGTCCTCCTCATAAGGTCTACTAAAGTGTTCACTGTTTTGCTCTGATTTAAAGATTGTTTAGCTGTTGCCACATCTACACAAGGCAGAATGCGGTCAAGGACGATATCTTCTATTGAAGGTGCTTTAGTGTGAACATTTTTCCCATTCTTTCCATATGCCTCCACATAACATCAATTAGGAATATCTGTTGTGCCAACCATTAATGAGAGATTACACACGGGATTCCGGATAGCTGCAGCAACAAACCTATATGGTGCCTAGTCAATTAAATGGGTTGCAATAATGCCTTCAGTTATCTGAGATTTCCTCATAATACCATCTGGATCACATGTCACAAACCAACCAATCTGCTAAACAGGAACCATCCATTTCCAATATGCTCCCAAGAGTAATTATTTTTAGCTATCTCTGCAACCTTAGCCAACTGATCATGGGTAAAATTAGTGCTGCATTGGTTGCTTGGATTGATAATAACCATTGTCACTGTGTTGCTATCTGCAATTGTATGAAGTTGATCTAGATTGATCTCCCAACCCCTTTCTGAAACTAAATCATAATGCCTTGCTTCAATGCCTTTGTATGCCATTAATGCTTCATATGTTGGAAATCCTGGTCTTGGGAGGAGAATATTTGCGCCTTCACGAGCCAAAACTGAGAGAACCAAATTAATTTCTTGTAAACAGCCACAAATCAAATAAACATCATCCTTAGACAACTTAAAGGGCAACCCATAAGAAAGATAATCTGCAACCACAACATTGTTATCTCCTGATACATGCCTCCAGAAGTCGAATAGCTATGTATTAAAGAATGAAATGTATATGTATTAGGGTGATATCCCAAGGCTGTCATCTTCTTGTAAGCTTTCTGGGCATCATTCATTAGGTGTGCCTTGTAGAAGAAGTGGATGATTGAATTCCAATCATGTGTCCCAGCAGTAACTTGTTGGTTTTCATGGAATTCATCTAACAAACGGGCCACCAAAATTGGTTTACTTTCCTTTGCAACTTCATTGATTTGTGTTTGACAGCTATCACTAAAGGAAAAGACCTTTGCCTCTCTCTTCTCCTTGAAGAGGTCCAGAGCACCATACAGATTCTTATTTGCAAAATGTGACTCAATAAGAGCATCATAACAGCTCCCATCAAGCTGAATCCCTGCTTTCCTGACCTCCTTGAGCAGTGCAAAGAACTCTATCGTTCGTTGGGCTTTACAATAAGCTTTCAAGAGAGAAGAGTAAAACCCAATACCAACTGGAATCACAGTTGCATTCATCTCTTCAATAATACCATGTGCTGGTTCTCCATGACTGCTGACTTCAACAAGGGATTGTGCTTGTAACTTCCCAGCCTTGAAAGGCATCGGGGAACAAATGTGCTCCTTTCCATCTTCCATCGATGTAGCATAGCCTTGTGAACCCTTAGAAATGGTGGACAACACTGACTTGGCTACAACTAGTGAGTTCCAAACTGCTTTCGCGCGTTTTAGCATATCTAATATAAGCTTTCTTTAGTTTTTTCAATTCTTTTCTCCTGCCATTGCTCTCATAAATTTCGTCCATTAGAGCAGTTGAATTAGCATCAACCTTCACCCTCACTCTAGTCATAAGCTCAATAACTGAGACCAACCTAGTAATATTCTAGTAAATACTATAAATTGGATTCAAATTTTGATGAGCAATCCGTATTAATCAGAAGAGAAACTACTTTCTTCAGAGTCACTAGAAAAATCAGAAGCCCCATCTGTTGAATCTAGCACCACTCCCTCAACCTGTGCATTATCCTTGCTTTTTGACTGAACTGATATGTCTTCCCCATAGTTATGCAACCTCATTCATAAACCACTGGTGAAATCTTTTTATACAATACCATAGCAAACCCAAGGTAAGGCATCCTGGCCATGCAAATCGGTATACTGCAGAGTTGATGATAAGAGAACAACCAAAAAGAGGAAACAGGCCCCGAGCAAACACGTAAGGAATGTAGAGGGCTGTCAAAAGCTTAGTAAGGATAGGTGTCACAATTTCTTGAAGCACCCACAGACCATGCAAACGAGAAAATCCATCTGCTCTGACTTGGTCAAATTTGATATGCCATCTGTCAACGGTGCCATCTGACCTAGCATTACTAGTCTTGTCCAGATCTTGAGAAATATGATTCCCAACGCCCAATCTTGATAAAGAAGGAACACCGGACTTTCATTGATGGGTACACGCAAAGGCACTATCACCAATAACTCAAATAATAGTCCAATAAGAACAGGGATAACAAAGATCCACAAAGACAACAGAATGAAGCCTTAGACCACAATCATGGACCACATTAAAACTTGGTTAACAAGATATTTCAAGTTATGTGACTTTAGATAATCAACAACATATCCAATTCCAGCTACAACAGCTCAAATAATATAGCGTCCAATGTTGAAGGGATAAAGATCATTGCATTTGATCCCATGTGTAATAGGAAATCAGGGAATGGAAGTAAACAATGCCCGACCAAGAAACAGGTACCACCACTAAGGCTGAGTTGAAGGAAAGTAAAGTGATCCATGCCCAAAATAACAGTAACATAATGCGTAGAAAAAACATGTACTCTTCAGACTTTGCTGAGTTGTCCCCCTCAAACTCTTCTGCACCTTCCACACTTGATGCAGAGTTTTCACGCACTATCCTGTTGTCATTCCCAACTGCTGGAAGAGCTAACCTGTTCTGGTTCAGCTTTTGGGCAACACCACGATGAATATCATGCAATCTTTCTTGTCTTCCATGCTCAGTAATCTCAGTGCCTTGTCCATTGTTAAGGGTCCATCCAACTATAGAGCAAAGAACAACCTTTGACAAACAATCGCACTGATGTGAACAATTTAGAAGTTTTTCTTGAGTGATAACAAGACCAAGGGGAGTCTGTGGAACAGTAGTGGACTGAGAGCAGAATTTGTTTATGCAACCAATAAAATTGGTATTTTATATGTAATTGTATATGCCTTTGTTTTCAGTTTCAAAATTGTATGAAATAGTATAACAGTGGAAAGAGTAGGTTGGAGCCTACATTCAGAAGAGGTCAGTACCTCTTGGAAAGTTGGTGCTTTCTAACCTAAAGGGGTCAGTGCCTCCTATGAGTGGGTGCTCACAAACAAACTGATGTAATTAAGTAGGTTCTTAAATTACATCATAAACAAACAACAAATTGGTGGTTTTTTCCCTCTCGGTTTCCACATGAAAACATCGGTGTCAAAATGTGAATGTTTCTTATGTGATTGGTTGTATGAACTACGAATTCTTAAACTTTATGCTCACTTTCTTTATGAATAAATTATCTCATAAGTAACATAAAATAAAATGGACTAAAAGTATATTCAAGAAAATAATTAAGAATCTCACTATTACTAATTCACCCCCTCCCCCCTCTTAGTAATTCCTTATTCCAACATGGGGTTCATATGGATATGCCTTATTGACACACTCCTAGATACCCCAGACCTCTTGATTACTTGTCCGCTTTGTGGAGTATCCATATGAGGAGATATATGAGGCTCCACAATGGTGTGCACCACTACCCCAGATTTCAAACACCAAAAATCGCATATGAATTCAATGGGAAATATGAACCCCAATCCCGTTCCTAGATTTTATGATTTGCATCATTACTCCACCACTAGATGTAGTTGGTATTGGATGCTTCATCCTCTTATGGGAAATCTAGCATCATTCAAGTAGTGGTGACTCTTGGTTGCAACACTTAAAAATTGTTCGTGACTATACATTCTCGTTTATGGAGTGTTGGGTGGATTTTCTCCTCTCATGTATCTTCACTTTATTCTCTATGTCTCTTCTTTGACATGTTGTGTTTTTCTCCATTAGCCTTCAATCCATGTTTCCATAATCCTAATGGAATATTCTTGGATTTTTGTTTTCCTAGGTAGTTGGCACCAAACTCATGTTTCTTCTATCTTTGTAGATGTAATAGAATCTACAAAATCATTGCATTTACTTATGCTTTCCTATATTGAGATCTAACAATCCTCTCATTATCTTCCTTACAATTTTCCAACTTATCTATTAAGGTCCTAAGTGTGTCCATCCAATTAAGAGAGTCTTCATCTTTACTCTTCTTGACAATTTTTTTGTTAATTTGGCAGCTCAAGGACAAATCCCTCCCTCGGACAACCTTCCTCATTGAGAATTACCCCTCCTAGTCTTTGGAAGAATTTAATTTGGTTAATGAAAAATGTATTTTTAATATGAAAACCCACTTGTGGACAAAAGTACATGTTGTATTTAAGAGAAATTGGACACCATTGCAAGAATTTAAATACAATTCAAGTTAGACTCATTTGGATGCCATCATTAGTATCAAGCATCTTATTTTTCTCTCTTCTTTGGTTTGGATCACATAGGTTTGAAGTTGGTTCATGAAAATTGGTTCATATAGGTCCAAAATTATAGGGTCCAGGCTCACACTTGTGAAAAGGAAAATTTGATTTTGGGTTGCAAGGTTGGAATGGGGAAATCTCAATTGTAGATGCACACATGAAAAGGTTCTCCTTGTGGCTCGAGAGCTACAACCGCACTAATGGTTACTAGCTCAGTGTGTTTGGGACCTAGGTTTTTGTTGACATTTGATTGGATACTTTGATTGTTGACCACAGTCTTGGAACTTTGATTTTGATTAGTATTGTTTTTGGGCTCATCTCGGAGATATCGTTTGGTTGGTTTTCCTAGATAGTCTTGCGATTGGTGAATTGGATCATTATAATCTCTCTTTACTAAAATTTTTATGACAATCTAATAAGAAGAAGAATTTGAAAGGGTTTTCCCCCTTGTGTTGTTTTTCCATGGTCCTTGACCAAATCATTATGTCTCTTGTTATTTCTCTTAATTTTCTATTGTCTATTGCATTTCTTGTTCTATCTACAATTTCTCTTGATAATTGGAAGAATTGAAATTGTTTTGAAATATTGGTAATTGAAGCAAATATTTGGGCTAAAGTAATTGTAGCAACATAGAACAATGAAAAATTAATAGTCTTCTTCTTGTTAATGATGGTTTCTATTAATGTTGTACTACATCATCCTATTTCTCATTCCTTGGTTTCCTTGTTGCACCTAGATGTCATCTTATGTGTTGTTACACACACATGATTTTTAGTTAAATCAAATACAAATAAACACTTTCATTCATCACCTTGGTATGTTTGAAACAAACATGTTAATGCAAAAGTAGCCGAAACATCAAATCTCAAGTTAGTATGCCAGTTAAAAAAACAAAATAGCATATCAACAAATTATTATGCCTACAATAATATCAGTGGTAATTCTAAAATCAACACACACATATAGAAATTAACCATTATATTAAATACCACTCTGTAATTTTAATAGAGCTTTTAGCCTCTTTTATTTAAGGCACGTTTAGTTCAAGTGTTGAGCCTAGGCACTCTAATACCACATTGTAACACTCCATTGGACCCCCCTTAAGCTATCTTAGGATTTGGGAGGTGTTACACTTTATTTAATCTGACCTCCAAATTATGTTATGAAGATGGGTTTACCAAAAATCGTATTTTTCCAACTTCATCGAAACTCAATGTTAATACCATCATCACATTTAGATCATTGAAAACTTTGTAGTAATATAAATTTTATCTCAGTTTGACTCTCAGATTGAGATTTATTCCCATTCAAAGTTTATCCAATTATATCATGCCACATCATTGAGGTACAACTACATGACATCCATGTGTAACCCACATGGATTTTCCATGTCATCTCTAGTAGTCCCACCTTTCTCATGGCACTTACATAGCATCCATGTAGACTTTTCATTAACCTATTGACACTTGACATGTATGCTTAGGGACAAAGGTTGCATCAAGGCTGACCATGTCATGTTTTATGATTACTCTTCATTATATCGAGTTCAAAGGGAAATATCGGGTGCACAAAGATATGCCTTATTGAAATACCCCCAAATCCCATGAATCTCTAGATTTTCTTGCCTTCTTAGTGGAGTATCTATCTTAGCATACAACTGAAGTTCAATAAGGTTTTCCATTTCTATCCAATATCCAAAACACCCTAGGCCATATGCAAATTCAATGGGAAATATGAACCTAGTCCCATTCTTGACTTTTCTTATGTGCACCATGCCTCCACCACCAGATGTCTTGGAGACAAGATGCTTCATTCTGACTAGCTAGATGCCTAAACCACTGTTTCCATTCACTAGTCTTATAGATGTCCACCCCCTCCACATATCTGAATGCAACTAATGTTTGGGAGTTGAAAAGGATATCTGGATTGAATACAAGATTCATTAAGGGACCATCTCCTCACAAATAAATGTGTATCTTTCTACCAAAACTTACAGGAAATGCGATTTCAAAGGATATATGAGAATTTCCTTAAGACAAGGAATTTCTTGAAACACCAATTTCTAGGAATCAAAACCCGCATCTAAGCATTGAAATCCTAAGGCATTATATCATGACCATAACATAATTAATGACTAATAAACTTGCCTTATATCAAATTATGAGAAAAGGTAAGAAATGGCCCCAACAACTAAATTTCACAAGAGGATCACATATCAAGTTTTACTTGTGAAGATCAAGACATTGCAACATTATATAGGTGTACATAACAACAAACTTCTCTCATTTTTATTCAAATACGTAACTATTAGGTATATCTAAATGTTCATGCCAATCACATAATTACCTCCTTATTATGTGAGGAAATCTACATCCTTAAACATGGCAGTGAGCTATGAGATTCATGAGCATATTAAATATTAAATGGGATCACATGCTATAACAATTTAACTAAGGGACTTCAAGCAAACATGCATATTCCTAGAAATGACTATATATTTCATGAGGATAAAAACAAACAAATAGATCCATATGTTCAACATAACCATAAAGCAATACAAGGAAACTCCTTTACCATGATCATATAATAATCTCAACAAGTTCCATGGGTGATGCTAAGATATAAATGCACAAGTCACATATCATACAATTTCATCGTCTATAGTTAAAATGGATGTAAGTAATTATACTTATTTTTTTAACTTCAAATATCTGGTAACTGAAGGAGGGACTTCAACTCTCCACCCAACCGTAAGTCAGCTACACTGCAATTTTTCTTGTACTTGACTACCCTTGAGCCAGATTCATATTTTTATGAGTTATTTTCACAAGGGTATTTCACAACAATATTTATTTAATCACATTAGAGATGGATTCTCTTATCCAAGTGGTTTATCAATTTCTCTCTTTTAATGAGCACCATAGTAACTTTCTACCTCTCGAAAATCAATCACAATGATTCATCGAAGGCTCAACTAAGGCATTGCTTAGTTCTAGGAGATTAAATACACTATATAGATGGTTTATGAGCTACTTTTTCAAGGAAACCATTGTAGGAGTCGATCACCCACTGTCTAGGTGGTTTATCAACTTACGTAAGAAACACTAAGTGGTTTATTGACTTCCTCAACTCACACATAGTGTTTGATCATCTCCTTCTAGAAAGAACCACAATGAACTAACTCACCTTCCTAATGATTTATCATCCTTCCAACAAGAACCCAAGTGATTTATGATCCCACTCAACAAGCACTAAGTAGTTTATCATCTTACCTAACAAGCACTTAGTGGTTTATCACCTTACTCAACAATCACTAACTAATTCAAATCTCCACTAAGCCTACATTTGCTAAGACTACTTTGTTGTCTGAGTTGTGTCCTAGATTTCGCTATTATTTTCCTTGCATTGTGTTCTCTCACTTTTTCCTTCTCGTGTTTTACTTTCTCATTATTTTTTATCTATACATTCATCCTCTCTCTCCATTATGTCCCATGAGGAAGGGGACTGAATTGGAATCTTACTCTACTCAAGCAACCAATACTAAATCTTCACTAGTTGTTTTTGTAGAAAATTAAATTCATTGGGTGAAAAGTAAATGGAAGTAAATGAGGTGGGTGTGGATTTCTTTAAACACTTCCCAAGCAACCTCTCCTCATCAAATACCTGAATATGTGGCCTCTCCATCTCAACCATAAAATTAATTTTTACATAAATTGCAGAAACAAACTCATATAATGAAAGTTACATGGGGTGAAACAAAAATAGGTGTTATAATAACACATAAGTATGGATATATATAATTTCCATAAGATCCCATTAAATAAAAATAATCATGATCAAGTTGAGTGTGATCAAGTTTGAAGAAATTTAGGCTTCAAGATGAGCATTCTTGGAATTTTTTTCTAATGTTCATGTGACTAAAGATTGATATAGGATGAAACATATATAATGATGGAACATACATGGGGGTTCTATTGGCACATGTAAATATATTGGTGGTGAGGGTTTTTTCACAATTTTTGAACACTTCTTCTGCAAAAAGATGTTGGATGAACTACATCTTCATCAGTAATGTGAAGAGAAAGATCACAAATGCACACCAAGCATAAAGTTGGGCTTAAGTGCACTACAAATTGAAGTTGTTGTCCTATTATGGGGGAGCAATGAAGAATGATAAAACATACATGACTTGTGATATCATTAGATAGTAGGAAAATTTGGAGGATAGATTTGTAGCCTTATAACTCTTGATCATTGCATCAATGATTTATGGGACTCATCCTATTGATCATGTAACAAATATGTTTCCCCATTCCACCATTGGTAGCATCATAAATTCTACAACATTAGATTCATATGCTCTACCATTGCATGGGTGTCATGTTCTTTGTGGCCACACTCTTTCCTTTGTTCCACAATAATTTCAACCTACTCATATTCTTAGAAGACTAAAAAAATTTACAAGTTTCTTAGAACAAGAGGAAATTTTAGGAAATAGGAACTGCATTGTCTTGAATCTTTATTATGGCATATCTTGTAGACGTTATATGATATTTTAAGACTTTTGTTTGAACTACTAATTTCATATTATAATTCTTTCACCATGATTTTGAAATGACAAGAGAGAAGGATCAAATGAAACTACCATCAAACCCTAAAAATTCTAATAAATGAAAATAATAACACTAGTAAGGAAGCACACACCTTAGAGAGAAAATGTGGCCAAATATGAGTTTGCTATAGCCAAACAATTGTGATAATAGACAAGGTAAGCCCAAATGAATTAGATGATTGCAACTGTACTAGAGAGAGATAATGCAAGATTGGTCAATGTAAAAATAAGATTATTTACAAATTAATTTCCCATGTGTATCTATACACTACTCAAGAATTAGGGCACCCCCCAAGGATATTTGTGCACCCACATTTTAGTAAACTAGGTTGAAATTAACCAAAAACTAATATTTCATTATAATAAAAAGATACATCAATTCCTAACCAAATTAATTAATGGCACAACATAAGCTGCTCTTGGAAAAATAGGAGGATCACACAATTATCAACAACCCCTCTTTGGTTGAATAGCGGGCACATAAAAAAATGTTGAAATACAAATATGAGTTTGTTTTTGGATGTTGAACTCAATTTAGTTGACTATGGCCATAATACAAAAGTGTGTTTTGGAAATCCAACTCAAATAAAATGGATATATGTTGAATGGTGGGAGTGGATTTATGAATTTGATATTGGATACAACTGAGAGTCGGTATATAGATGCCCGACTCAAACATATCTCACTCAAATACATATGAAAGAGTGTATGTATATCTAATATCAATATAAGTTGATATTTACCAAAAACACTACTACACATAGAAAATTTCTTCATAAGTGTGCTCTATGCACAATTGCAAAGTTACTTTATGGTGTATCATGAGAACCCACTTACTTATATAGGTGAACACCATGTATGACTATGGAATATATAGTTTCATCTTCGTGTCACAAAAAAAAGCTAAAAATACACTCGCTAAATTAAAAATTAACTAACTGATATGATATACACATGAGATGGACAATGTGAGATGGATTCTAGATGCACAACTTGAATATAGCTCACCCAAATACATATGATTAGTTTTATAAATGTCCATTACAAAATAGGGTTAGACCTATTCACAATAGTCCCCTTTAATCTAAACATTGGGGAGAAGTAATTAAACCAAAGTATCCCCCTTTAATGCTAAATTTAAGCCATATAGTGAAGATGTAGTCTAACTTGAATGTTAGACATGAACATAGTTCAACTATTTGATGAAAGAAACCTCTAATGGATGTATAAAATAAATATACATAGAAAGACATGTTAACCCACTAAATGTAAGAACAATGGCACACCTTATACTCAAAATTAACGTTATTGAATTTAGTACATATTATCACCTCCCAAACTTGCATTTCAAACATTATAATGGGCTCTAAGAGAGCACAACTCTATGAACACTTAGGAATATTTTCCAGTGTGACAACAAAAATATTCATTTCACTTTGGGTTAGGTCTTTTTTAGGCAAGGGGAGACCTAATATTTTTTTTTCTAGATGGTTTCTTTAGAATAAGATTGATGGTGGAATTTTTAAAGAGTAATTCCTATATAATTGGGTTATGGAGTTTTAAATAAAAAAATACCTAGAAGTAGTGATGAGAAGGATAAGGGGTGTTCACAATTAATATAACATGTTGAAACCATAAGAGAGAGAGGCATCCAATAGAACAACTAGAAAACACTAAATCATAGAATAAATGGAGAGAGTAATAACCTTCGAGAAAAGCACTCCCTAAAGAGAAACTATACTATAGCAAGTGTGCTAACGAGATAATATTGCAATAACAAAATAGTCCTTCAACAACCATGTTTTAGTTATTCAAAAGTGTGAGAGAAAGAAAGTATCCATTACAAAATATGAGTTATTTGAATCCACATGTGTGGATCACACCACTCTCAATAAATGGGGCCTTATTAGATTTTATGGTTGGCCTTATTTGCTACAATTTGTTATTTTCTAAAATTTGAATGTGGATATTATAGTTAATCTTTTCATAAAAATATTATATAAGTTAATAGTCAATTATATTTATGTAGTAGATGATCAATAATTTAATGATTATTGTTTAGTATTTTATTTAACTAGTGTGAAAAACACAGACACACACATATATAAACTAAATTTCTAGCTATATATATTGTCATTTCTTCTGGTTTAAAATGGTTTCAAATGTACTTTTGAATGCATAAATGGATTCAACACCCTAAAAAAAATTTGAAGCACTGAGGCTTTGAACATTAAAGAAT
>APFE031745762.1:5588-29105 GCA_000404065.3 Pinus taeda
CTTTGATTAAGCCTAAACACTTGACCTGACTTGAGTCAAAGGAGTATAGATCTTTGTAGGGTCTTGTGACATCAAGGTTCAACTTTTCCATTACAGCTTTGGGCATAAGAGTATGTGAGGCACCTGAGTCAAACATAACATTATGCAAGATTTTGTCGTGTATGTGCAGACTGACATAAAAGGGTGGAACAGATCCATATGTTGTTTTTCCATTAACTTCTAGACCAAACAACAGCTTACGGTATCATCTAAAACATTTACATCATCCTTGATCTCTGGCATTCGAAGTGACCTTTGAATTTGTTGCCTATACACATCATGTTTGGCAAGTTCTGAGAGGGGGATGGATATCTTAAGTTTTCCAATCTCTGCTTCTAAATTAAATGGTTTTTCTAATGGAATCTTTGCGTTAATAGTAGCAGATTTCTCCTTTTCAAGAATACTTTCTGTGTTTTCCTTTTGATTGTCTGTGTTATGGTGAATGACACCTTGTGGTATTTCTGTTTTGGGAAGGTTTTTTGGATTGCTGTTCAAATTTTCTTTTAAGGAAGAAGGAGGCAAAGGCTGATCAATAGGAGGCTGTATGTCTGTTATGTCCTCTACAGTTACTTGATGCGGGTTTGGGACAGAAATATTAGCTGGTTCTGTTATGAAAACCTTGCCTTTAATCTTGTTGGGCTGTTTGTTGTCCTTTGTTTTTCTAGGTGCAGGGATATCAATGGTTCTTGTTCTCAACTTATATTGTTTGTGGACCTCATACACAGCAGAATCATAGCCTTCTTTAAAGTCAAAAGACTCTCCCGTCTTGGTCTGAAATTGTTTTACATCAGGGTAATCTTGGTCTTCTTGAGTGAGAAAGATTTGCTTCTCATTTTTCAAATCTATCAAGTTCATGTGAGTCTCTTATGTGGGATCACTGGATGTGGATGCCTCTGCGTAGTTTTCTTGGAAAGGAGCCTGGCCTAATATCATGGTCGGGACTAGCCCTTCCAGCATTTGTGTTTTGATTTTTTCTGAAGTTTGGATTCCTTATGGTGTTGGGCTGTTGTCCTTCCCATGATGATTTCCTCTCAACACTTTCCACTCTATCTCCCAGCCTATGCATGCCAATGGTAATAGTATCTAACTTCTGATCTAAGGCTGAGGGTTCTTCCTTAAAGGTAGTTCTTCTCTCAGTTCTAGCTCTGTTTCTTTTGGCAATTAGGCTTGCCTCCACACTAACAGCAACATTTTGCATCTCTGCAAGGCTTTAAGGGGCTCTTTCCCTTAACTGATAAGCCATTTCAGCATCAAAACCATTAGGGAATTTGTACAAAGCAAGATCAGGTGGAGGTCTTAAGTTCTGTGGTATTGCATTATAAACATTGTTGAACCTTGCACAGTAGTCCAAAACAGTCTCCTGAGGGCCTCTTTTGATAGTGTCATACTCAGATAATATGTGCAAGGGGTCTTTCTTCTTCTCCCATCTGTTGATAAACGACTGATATAAGGCTTCAGGGTCTACTATGGAATTGGCTGGGAGTGCTGTAAACCAAGTCCTGACATCACTGGTCAAACTTTGGACAAAAATCTTCATTCTCACACTATCATCGTCAATCTCATAACTCTCAAAGTAGTCCTGCATTTTCTTTGTGTGCTAAAGGGATGTGCAGGCATTTGTGCCATCAAAATAAGTAATTTTAGTCTGGTAATCCTGAGGCATAGCCCCGGGATTTGCAGGCAGCTGTAAAGGTGCATATCTATTAGCCATATTAACAGGGATAAGTGGAACAACAGGGACAAGTGGAACAACTGGAGTAATTGGGATAATCGGAGTAGTAGTGGTGGTATGTGTAGTGAATGAAGGTGCGGAAATGGTACTTGGAGAAGAAGATGATGAACAAGGGGAAGTAGGGTTTGAATGAAACAGAACTTTAACAGGGGTTGAAAAATGGCTATGCTGAACTGTTTCAGGACTAGAAGCAATCAAACCTTCTTGTTGCTCTTGTTTTCTAAGGATCTTAGGAATTATATTAGGGTTTTCAAAAAAAGCTGGGGGTTTTGGGTCTGGATTTGATCTTGTATGACGCGAGTGCTTTTTGGGAGCCAGCTTCTAACTTGTTTTTTGGGAATTTTTCCAACAATACAGGTTAAACAGAAACTTTTAAAGGTCAGTTTCTTCCTCTACGGAGCTTCAGACTGGTTTTATGAGATTATCTGAGGAAGTTCCCCAGCGGAGTCGCCATTATGTTATCACTCAGGTGCCATTATGTTATCACTCAGGTTGTCCCTAAGCTCCTGAAGGGATACGACCGAAGTAACCACAAACCAATCTTTGAATTGCAGGTTCTAGCCCACCTGTAATCAGAGAGGGCTCTCTCTTGATGATTTAGCTTTGTTGATGATGATTTTAGGCTAGTTATTGGGTTCAAGGAGGTTCTGGTTGTGTCTGGGTTGAAGGGGGATGCTTTCAAGTAGAGAGGCAGTGCATAGTGTGACAAGTTTCAAACCATTGGGCATGGAGTCAAGGAGTAAGACTGCTGGTGCGTTTTCTTGATCACAAGGGGAAAGTGGAGCAAGATAGCTGCACATAGAACAACCTTCAAGCTAAATAAATGGAATGAAAGATAAGGAATGAGAGGCAATTAAGAATCTCTCACTCAGCTTAACAGAGGGAGGGAAAATGAGCTCTCTCTAGGGGCAGTTAAGAATCCCTGGATAACTGTCATACATGGTGAATTAGGGGAAATATGAGCCATGTGGAATTCATACTTATGCCTAAAACTGATGAAAACATAAAGAAATAACAGAAACTAAGCATAGAGTGCAGTTAAACAAGTTCTAAGCTAATCTTTCTTTCTGCTGTTTAGATGGTGATTTATGAATGAAAAACAGAGGTAAGAAGCACTTATTGAGTTATGTAACATCACAAGAATTCCATAGTCACTCTTCAACCATTTAAACACAGTAAACAATCCATTCTCCAAGCTTGTAAGTAGTCTTTGATTATAGAAACATGTCAAATACACAGTGCGAGTCTCTCTTGGAATGCATTAGCCAACTATCCAACCAGTAACAACAACCCTTATTACATTGTTCAGGGCTGTATATATAGGGTAAATATCCAAAAATATTTATTACAGCCGACCTAAACAGGTCTGCGGGAAAGAGTTTCTTAAACCTAAACTTATGCTCGAATTAAATGCAAGTAAATATATATTAAGCTGCGCTAGAGGCAACTGGATCAAAACGAGTTAATATGGTGTCCTTCGTGACCTGGTGCAGTGCTTCTGCAATAACTGTGCTTTGAGTTTTGGTCCACTGTTCTTATGTGAGTTTGATGTGCAGTAAGTGTGATTTGAGAGATCTTTAATGGCATCTATTGTTTTGTTGACTTTACTGGAGGGTTCTTTAATGCTTTATCTGCTTCGGGCTGCAGATAGATCTTCACTGATACACTTTGCCGCATCCTGATACTCTTTGTCATGAATTTTGGCATTCACTTTGGCTCTGATACTCTTTGGCATTAAACGGGGCATCTCTCTCTCTGCTGATATGCTTAAAACTGCAAAATCGGACCTTTTCTGCCCTTTTCGGCGCAAAAACGGCCGAGGAATGAAAAGATTCCCCAAAGATTCCCCAATTTGGCCCATTTCCCATAGCGATGCGCAATTAGCGCTAAGCTAAGCGCTAATCGCGCATCGAAAACTACCTCAGAATTTCATTCTGGGCTTCCGAAGCTTCAATTTTGCACTTACGCGATTTTTCTGGCGAGTGACGTTAGCATGACATCAGTAGTACGGCAGATGACATCAGCATGACGTCAGCAGTGGGACCCCTTGTACGGTGATGATGTCAGCATGATGATGTCAGCAGGGTGACGTGGCAGTACGGTAGGGTGATGACGTGGCAGTACGGTGGCAGGAGGCCGACGCAAGCAGAAAGAGGTGAGGTGGCGGCAATGTGGCGGGTGACGTGGTGCTTACGTCACTCGAGGGGAGGGTGGTTTTCTGGTTTTGGGCGCACCGCTTTTGTGCCTAGGCAGTATTGGCAGGGGGGGCTCCGCCACAACTGGGAGGGCGACACGTGGCGGGAGTACGACGGCAAAACCGCTGATGTCCCGGGCGCTAACCCTCGGCATGTCAGGGCGGGAAAATACCCGCCAACCGTAGATCGCGGGCGCGCCAGATCTGACGGCTGGCGGATAAGGTAAGTCGGTGGAGGGATAAGGACGGGGCCTCGCGCGCCAATTTTTTATTATTTAATTCGGCCGGGGGGGGGGGGGGGAACATTAGGAAAGTGGGTTTTTGGGGTTAAATTTGCGTGGGGTTAGATATTTGAATGTGGGGCTTTTTAGGAGAAAGGGCGGAGCATGGGTTTTATGCATAGGAGTAAGTCCCAATGCATTTGGAAGGGGTTTTTGTAAACAACATGAGGGTTCTTATTAAGTTTCAGGAAAACTTAGTAATTCCCAAGGGATACTTATGGTTATTTTTCAACCAGGGGGAAGGGATAAGTATATAGGGGAGTTATTAACATAGTTTTAGTAGGGGATGGGGAGATAGATAGGGAGCTATATAGTAAAGTTAGTAGTTAATATGACCATGATGAGAAAGCGCTAAGTATGTGAATCTTAGGATATTAAGGAGAAAAATGATTCATAAAGGGAGTATGAATATTCCTTGAGCAAAGCAGATCTTTACCAAGGCAATTGATATGAAAATGATGAAACTGAGAGATATCAAGCAGATCTTGACCTCTTTGAGGAAGTTAGTGAGTGATTGAGGAAAGAAGAAGGAGGGGGAGTTAGACATGCCTCGCTTGAGTCCTTCAAATGGAAACTGCCTGATAATTGTGACTTGAATAGATATGACACTTGAAAACATGAAATTGATCACAAATCAACATTCTACAACCTCAAAACTACCTACCCAACCTACTTACCTAACATTTTTTCTTCTTTTTCGTTTGGGTGCACTTAGACTTGCAGACCCAACTTTTCAACTTTTCTCTTTTTCTGTCTTCCTATCTACATCTACAGTTATTTCATCCAGGGCTCAGATTAGGCTATTGAGCACCCTTGCTTCTCTACCTATCTAGGAATCTGCCAAAATTAAGCTGTTTGGACAGATATTCATTCTCTATATTCTAAAACAGGAATTTGAAACCTAGGGAGACCAAGATTAAATTGTTTGGACCTCCCTTTAACTGAAAATTGTTCAAAAATGGAATAGTACATCAACAATGGAACACAACAGTAGCACTTGAACTGGCACACTCTCATGGCATCTTTCTTTGGCCTCTGTAGTAAATATGGAAAATTACAGCATGCAAAGTATGACATATTTGGCATGTAAAAATGTCAATCATGAAAGATGAGTAACCTGCTGTAGTAGGAGGCTAACAGCATCAATCCCATTGATTCCTCACGCTACTATGTACTTTGGGCTCTCTTAACAAGGTACGATCCATGAGATAAAACCACTCAATGGACCCTACCCAATTTCAGCCCTCTCAAGACTATCACTTCAAATCTCCTTACCTCACACCTGGAGGTATGGCTACATGTGATCCCTCTGCACACCTGGCTCGAAATTTCCCCCTACTAGAGGTCTCTGCATGAGTGGAGGCCTCCACTTAGTCTCCTCTTAGCTTCTCCAATAGTGGCTGCTCGTCAATTGTCTGAGAATGCTTCTTCTCAGCTTGAGTGGATGTCTCCACTCGTTCTCCTCTCAGCTTAGTTGTGGCTGTTCCATAACTTCCTAAAGCTGCTTCCGAGGCTTCTTCTGGGGTAGCATGTTGAGAGGTAATTTACTCTCCTTCTCAACCACCAAGTCTAACCTTTTCCTTGCTCCTCAAGGCTTTGCATGCATCTTGAACCTCAAGATCATACAGGTTCTTGACCCATGCACTGATATGTTTCACCTGTCCTGTGGTGATGTGTCTAAGGAAAACCTCTCCCTTATTAAAAACCACATCATAGCCACGGTCTTCCAATATCGCGACTAAAACAAGATTCTTCTTTAGTCCTGGAACATACATAACATCTGTGATCTTGAGAGGGGAGCCAGACTCCCTCTGAAAGGTAACCGTACTGATCCCAGTAGCTCTATACCTCTCTTCATCTCCAAACTCTATGCTCTTCTTGAGGTCTTTCTCCTCAAAATCATTAAAGAGATCTCTATTTCCCGTCATATGGAATGAGGCACTGCTATCAAGATAGTACACGCCTTCCATGGCAGTGGTGGCCATGCATGCAACGAGAGAGAAATAAAGTTCGAATTGGGAAGCTAAAGCTTCACCTGCTACCGCTATTGTCAGATCCTTCTTGCTTTCTTTCCTCTATGGACAGTCCTTGGCATAGTGCTCGTGCTCGTGATAGTGAAAATAATTGACTTTCATCAAGTCCATCTTCTTTTTGCCCTCCTCCCCTTGGGACTTCTTTCCCTTAGCCCACTTTGACTTACTCGCTAAGGCAAAATCCTCTTCCATTTCTTTGGAATAGGTCCCATCTATGGTGTTCCTCCTGATCTCATCCTACATCAAATCTGGCCATAATCATTCCCAATCTGGTAGCTTCTCCTAACCATTGATAGAGTCCTGATAACTATTCCAACTCTTTGGGAGTCCAAGAAGAGAAAGGCTCACTATATCTTCCTCGGAAACCGTGATTCCAACACGACATTGAGTGAACTGGGTCAAGTAATTTGGAATTGACTTGCTCGCCTCCATATTGATTTTTCAAAAGTTATCTTTTAGTGTCAACTTCCTTTGGTCACTTCTATTCTGAGAAAGGTCCTCAATGCTTTCCACATAGCATGCAGAGTTTCCTTCCCGTGGAGACTCAAGACAATGTGGTCTCAAACTCCCTTAAGGATTATTAGCCTCGCCCTTGCCACACACTTCTTCCATTTATCCAAATTCTGAGCATGTGATGTTGGTGGCTTAGGAATGTTCTGATCAATGAATTCCTTCAAGCCATTATCCTCCAACATGGCCTCAATCCTGTCCTTCCAGGCTATATAATTCGAGCTTCCATCCAAGGCACACTCAAGCCACAAACTATATAATGCCATCTGTCGATCCTCAAGTATGTATTGAAAATTCGAATTTCACCTGTAACCCAAAAACTCAAAACTTTGAAATCTCCTCTAGAGAGCTGATTTTAAATCAATGATGTCTCCCTCATACGAACTATGATTTGGCCGATTTTCTTTTGAATTTGGGTATCTCTTCCTAAGGAATCTAGATCTACAATTTGTTTCTAAAAATTTTGCATAGAAATTTTCAGATCTGCTCTGCAAACTCTCGGCCCAAAAAATTCTTGCTCCGATACCATGTAGAAATTTCCTACAAATCTAGCTCTGATACCATGTAGTAAATCATGTAGATTCACAAGCTCATGTAATCTACTAAAACAAGAGACAAGAATCTACTTCTACTCTTTACAGCAAAAGCCCATAAAGATCGAGAAAAATAATAATCGACAAGAGGAAGAGGATAAATGTCACATAACACAATAAATATTCTTGGAAAGTCACAGCTCAAAACGCCACTATTTGTATTGCATTAATCAGAAATCCAAGATGATAATATAATGCTTTTTCTCACAAGAACAGTCCCAGCACTCAGTAAAATCAATCTCCCAGCGCACAAGCAAGCTCAAGCCAAATCTAGGCCTCTTCTCTACTCTCCAAGCTCCCTATTTCCTTGCACCCTTGGTCAAAGAATTCAGATGAATACAATATGCTCTTCTCAACCTTGAGCTTAACCTGCACAAGTATTTCCTATCCTTCGCTTGATGACTTCCTTTCGCCAATATTTAGCCAAATTTCCAAGCCTCCAAGATTCTAATTATTTTCACAGTTCCTTAGAGAATTGGCCGATATTTAGAGGGAAATTCATCAATTCCCGAATGCATGCACTATTAGTGCAACTCAGAAAAATCTAAAACAAATAGCACATTGTCCCTACACTTTAATCTCAACTGGGTCTTTCTCAGAATCGACATGCATGAGTTTCTGATGAGGGAATATTCAGTCAACTGGAGTAGCACTAGTTGAGTGCACTAATGCATCAACTAATTGTTAACTCACTATTAATTGCTCAAAAAATTTGGAACTAATTTAACTGGAATTAACTCAATAAACTGATTTAACTAATTACAACTCATACTTAACTCATCCCCGAACCCTGTGATATGGGGAGAACATATACATGACTTCAGAAAGACTTCAAACTTGAAATTCCTAAGTTAATTAAACTTAATTAACTATTTACAAGTTGATATGAGAAAAGAATTACAATTTAACTCACAATTTAATTCAAGGACAAATTAAATTGAAATTTCTGGATTATATTTTTAACATTTCTTGTTTATACTTTCAAAAAATACCACAACATAAAAACTTAGACTATCTCAACATGTACTCATTTCACACTTCCATGTAGAATCCCCTTTCAAACCCTCTCTCCTCGTTTATCGAATTAGACCTCAAAACTTAAATTTTGCGTGGCCCACGCTCAGTTCTCAAAGAAGTTCAGGGGTGAGGACCACAGGTAGATCGGTTCAGAATGCCAATGGACCATGCAAGTTAGGGTGTCAAACCCAACTTATAGTCAGGTTTAGAAACTCTCCTATTTCCCAAGTTCTCATGCTTGCCACTTCGAATTTTGATTACTTTGTGAGACCCACGGTGAAAGGTTAGACTTGTTTATGAAATTCAAGTTCTAAAGAGTGAAAAGCAGTTGGAGGGCTTACCTTCGACTACTGGCCCAGCACCCAATTCTTGGCCTATGAGTTGAGAAGTTAGTGTTAACCATATTCATTCCTGTTGCTAGGTTTTGGTGTTACCAAGATGCTTCAACTCCTTCCTAACAAAGACTTCGTGCTAGGGGATTTCAATATGCAGATTCTCGCTCAGTCCTTCAGACACAAACCCAAATCACTTTCGTATGACAACCATGATTCAACTACTAGATAAAAATTTATCCTTTGCTCTGGACATTTTTCCATTTGACTAATTACTAATTTTGTGTAGAAGGTACAATTCAAGTAAATTAAAACACAAGTGCTAATCTTCAAACAAGAATTGTGATGATAATGAATTGTACGATGAAACTTGCCAGAGAACAACAAAACATCTCCTTCTTTTCTTGGACTTTCTCTGCACTTGCGAGATTCGCGAAACCACCTTATATGCAAGATACTAGGGATTTTTCCCATAACAAAATAAGGATGCGTTGACTAACATCAATCTTTCCAAAGGCGACACCTGGGCCTTTTTTTAGAAGCCCTTAAGACACAAACACGACTCTCCTAAATGGAAAAGACACATATGTTGATAGAAAAACAACAATTTGTATAGGTGTCCCCCCAAGGGCAAATAGACATAATAGACAATAGATATTTACAATATTTTGTTTTTGGAACAAAATGTGGAGTGATGCTCCTGCATCACAGCGCATTGGTTGCCAATTGTTTATCCATAGGTTTTCTAAGAAATTCTTTCTAATACATGATTCATCAACCTCCACCTATTTTCTAAGAAATTCTTTCTCTTATATGATTCATCAACCTCCATCTGTTTTCTAAGAGCTTCTTTCTTGTATATGATTCATCAACCTTTCTTCAACTATTTAACTTGCTCAATGATAATGATAATGGAAAAGGTTAAAAAATAACTAATGGGATTTCTGAGAACTAAAATGTATGTGTGGATATTGAGTTCTTAATTTCCTGGAAATGCACAATATCGCATTGGTTTGAAATTCTTGTGTAGAAGAGATCGTCTTGGCACATTAACCATGGAAACAAATTTTTATATGCCACCAAAGAGTGTTGGAAGCTAACGATACTCTCATTGATCAATATAATCATTCGACTTCCAAGCATTTGAACTTATGGATTCGTTGGATGAGTCCAATCCATAAACCATTATCTTTTTGAGTAGATCAACATATAGATTATAGGAAACATTGTGTGATCAAAATAGAGATTTTCTAATAGCTATTACAACAATAGAAGTAGTTGCAGAGATTTCTAACATTGTAGAAGAATGTAAAAAGTACGATGAGGTGAGATTTTATGGATTGGAAGAAGGTAGAGGCAGTCAACGCATTATACAAATTATGCAAGAGTATATACTATGGAACTATTCAATGAATCATAGAGCCCATTAGTAGATACCACTGGGGTTTGCATCAAGCAAGTTGGGGCCACATTAGTGAACATCTTCAAAAATGGGACAATAAAATATGCATAAAAATTCGGATAAAATTTTTTTATTCCAAAAAAATTCAATAGTATACATCTTAAAGTCTTCGATTCGTATACTTTTTCCCTCACAATGATGCATTTTGTTAATTTTTATTCTAATTCATTTTAAATTTTGGATAATTTCTAATAACTCTACATAATATAGCAATTCTAGAATTATAATTCAAAAAAAAATCGTACTTCCTCTTCCTCTTCCCTCCGAGATTTTTCTCTGAAACTTAAATCTAATATGATTGTTCGGTTTCAAAACTTACTTATCCAAAATTCTTACCAATAGATAAATACATATTCTAAACCTATAAACATATTTAAAAAACAACTCCTAATCTATTCTTTTTTTTTTTTTTTGGCTTTTAAAAGTATATAATTTTTCCAATTTCACAGTTATTTTTATTTCTTTTCTTTTAAATACATAATATATTTGTTTTTAGCCGAACACTAACTTTAACATTCCATGCAAATAAATTCTAAACAGAGGTATCCGTGCACGAGTCCGGGCTGGATTGGGAATAAGGCTAACTACAATGGTATGTCAACTCTTAAATCCATACAAAATACTAGTAGGTTAAGAAGTATTGCGTTGTTTAGAGGAGGTTCCCAGATAAACAAATCCTAAGTATTACCTTTTTTAAGAAGAAGTTCCCAAATAAACAAATCTATGCAAGGCCAAATTTAATTTCATCAAATCATCAGTTATCAAATTCGACATCAAATCATTCGTTATCAAATTCGAGAATTTTTATGGTATGGAGTCAAACATTGAAATCTATGGTATTTTGCTTAAATCATTGTCCTTTTTATTAATATTTTTTTTTCAAAAAATTGATATTATTAAAATTGTAGTAGTAAGTAAGATTAAATTTATTTGTGAAAATTATATTGATTCAATTATGGAGAAGAGTGCTGGAAAGTTTTGTTTTAAAGAAATGTAAAAAGTTAATATGGTAAATATTGAAATGTGAGATTAATAGGGAAAGATGTTATACTGTCTATATAATGAAACATAATTTTAAAACTATTAAAAGATTAATATTGTGATTAGCTATTTTGTAAGTGAGAATTCTAAGGGTGATACTGGCATGAGCCTGTGATGTTACTGTTTTTCTTAATAATGTCATAATTGAACTTATTGCAGGTTTTTTACATAAACTAAAGCGGAAACTAAACCCGAGCAAATTTCAAATTAATATTATTAATGGAATTTTCTGTGTAAAACTTTCTTAAAGTGTAAAGTTAAATTTACAGAAATTTACTTGCGAGAACTTCCACTTTGCGAAAAATTCTACACAAGCAAAGCGTAGATCCGCACGCTGCGAAAAGTTTTACAGAAGAAAAACTCCGCATGTTGCGAAGAGCAGCAGACTCTATCGTTAAACTGCATGGGAGAGGTATAAACGGTGTCAATGGTATTTAAATTTAGGTTTTTGTGATCCATATTATGGTGATAAATTTTTGTTATTATGGTTTGTATTTACCTTGGTTGTATTGATGTGCAGAGTTTTTACAAGTGAAGTTAGTCTGTGACATCTTTCATATATTGTTTTAACAAAATATTCTCTAGATTTTAGCAAAATCATGCTGAAATTTCCATTGCTTGAGGCAAATACATCCCCTCCTAGACCATGATTTAATTTTTCATATCAATTTACATTAAATGACATTACTAAATTGGTTTCTTAGAAATACATAACCCTGATTTGGAAATAGAGTAAAGTTTATTGACACACATAATACATTCAAATAAAAATAAAATAAAAGTAAAAAATAAATATTATATTTATAATTATAAATATAATAGAATAATAAAATCAAGTTTTAAAAAAATATCAATCTTTTAGATGCAAAATTCTTCTATAATGAAAAAACATTGATCCAAAAATATATCTTAAGACTATTGTAATACTTTCATACTCTTTAATTTTATTGTTACTATAAGTTCAAAAAAATAAATCATCTTTATTTTTTAATGAAAGAAATTTTCAGTTTTTTTTTCATTTTCCTTTATTAATTTCTTAACCTTAATGATTAAAATACACACAACAAATTCTATATAACCATTTCCAAATAAATCCCACAACCCAACCAATTTTTTAATTTTAATTTAATACTCCGAGTTTTTTTATTTAACAGTAAAATTTAAAATAAAAAATATTAAAACGACATTTATGTAAAAGCTTTCCAATGATATTATCAATGATTTGAATTTATACAACCTTCACAAACAAATTTAATCTCACATTACAACTTCAACAATAATAACAAAAAAAATATATTAAAAACAGGACAAAATAAATTTATACATTGTGATTCCATCCCAACTCTTCCATTAGTCCAGTGGATTTTCCAGCTAAGTAAACCGCTTCCAGCAATTTCCTTTCCCGCATATCTTGTGCCCATTTTTTTGGAGCTGTTCACTAATGTGGCCCCAACTTGTTTGATACCATCCCCAATAATATCTGCTAATGCGCTCTGTAGTTCATCCAACAGTTCTATAAAATCACAAGTCCGGTATGCTCGGTATACTCTCTCGGTTTCCGGATTGGACTCATCCACCAAATCCATGAGTTCAGATGCCTGCAACTATACTTTTAAAGAATGTGTACCTCATGGTGGGGACAGCTGGACGATTAGATGGATCAATGAGACTGTTGTTAGGTTCCAAGACTGTTTGCTGGCATACGAAAAATTCGTTTCCAGGGCCAACATGCCACAGGGGTCTCTTCTACACAAGAACTTCAAACCAGTTTCACATTGTGAAGTTCCAGGATTTAAACACTGCATACCCACACCTCCTGGCGACATCTTAGCTGTGAGAAATTTGACCAGTTCTTTGCAACCTTGTCCATTATGGTTGCCTTTTAACAAAATTTATATGGCTTGCTGGATGGACTTTCGATTCGCTAGAAACACGCTCCAAGGAGTCTCCCCTACCACATTTACGTTCTGCAAAATTGCATCTTATTCTAACAACTCCTTTTGAACTTCATCCTCGTGCTTTGATAATAACATTGACAATAATCTGAGCATAAGCCTATTATAGAGTATCAGCTCTGTGAGGAAACCACATGCCTCACTTAATGAAACCACAACATATTGCACCCAAAATACCAGTTGGAGCAATATGGTTGGTAAACTTATTGATTTTTCTTCAGTGATCATTATTTTACTTACCCATTCATCAACTTCTCGTTTCCTCATCTTCAATTCTTCAAGAATGTGCCTAGTCCAAAAATCCTCTACCCGAAAATACTCACGCCATGTCTCCATCTTGTCGGCTCGCAATTTTCTGTAATATGTGACGGAGGTAATACATCTCCAGCCTATGATTGCCCATCCTACGAGACTGAATAAGACTTCTAGGATGGATATTATGAATTTCAACCAGAATTGGGGGCCGTAAAATATTTGAATTATTGGACCCTGCACAATCCATCCAAGAACTGGACTTAAAATGTAAACAGTGACTGTCAGTGCGGCTGATGAGGCTAACACTGATCTAGCCATGATGTATTCTGAGTAACCTTACGCAGTTCATCCAGGATACCATAAATTGTTTTCTGCTATTTCTATTTCTGGCCTGGTCTAAGAAAATATGTGGCGGAACATTTGTCCAAATGTTTAGAGTGCCAATGGGTAAAGGTGGAACACCCGTGCCAATGGGTAAAGGTGGAACACCAACATCTTGTCCGTTTGTTACAACCCTTGCCCATTCCTGAATGGAAATGGGAGACAATCACTTTTGACTTCATCACTGGATTACATCATACCAAAAAAACAACATGATTCAATCATGGTTGTGGTGTACAAGTTGAGCAAAATTGCTCATTTCATTCCCGTAAAATCCACTTATAAAACAGTGGAGCTTGCAAACATATTTATGACCGAAATCTTCCAACTACCCAAGATACCCGAGTAGTGATCTTTGACAGAGATGTGAAATTTACATCTGCATTTTGGAAAAGCCTCTTCGCGAGATTAGGCACTCAAATTCAATTGCCTACCATCCACAAACAGACGACGAGACCGAACGAGTAAACCAAGTCTTTGAAGACAGGCTGAGAATGTTTGTAATGCAACAACCCTAGAAATGGGAGGATTATCTCCACTTTGTGGAGTTCCCCTACAATAATGGACATCATGAATCATTAGGTATGAGCCCTTTTGAAGTGCTATATGGACAAAAGTGTCGGGTATCCATGGACTGGAATAGTCCAGATAACAAATTAGCATTGGGTCTTCATATGTTAGCGGAAATGGAGGCCACCGTCAAGAAGGTTCGCCAAAATTTGAAGGCTGCTCAAGATACGCAGAAGGTGTATGCAAATAAGAAAAGAACCCATAAATAATTCCAGTTAGGAGACCATGTATATTTGAAAGTTAAGCTCCGAAAAAGCACATTGCAATGGAAGAGTTGTGCAAAATTGGCACCACTGTACTATGGGCCTTTTCAGATTCTGGAACAAATCGGGCCTGTGGCATACAAGCTAGCATTCCCGGGCCACATCCAAGTCCACAATGTCTTCCATGTATCCTTATTAAAAAATATGTATATATACGACCCTCAACATATTATTAACTGGGAAAGCATTCAGGTAATGATAGAATGAAATATAACTATTACTAATTATGGTTTATAAAATTTTTTATGACAGAAGGTTATGAATGTGTAGGTAGAACCCAAGGGAGAATTTCAGGCAAAGCCTCTTTGTATCCTAGATCGGAGAGAAACCACCCTGCAGAGGCAATCCATCACCCAAGAAGCACTTTGGCTCGGATGAGGCGACTTGGGAAGAAGAGGAAGCCATGCAAAAAGTCTATACTACACTGTTTACTTAAAGAAAGAACACCAGGGACGACGTTCATCTCAAGGGGAGGGAGATGTAACACTTAGTGACACACCGACAATTGTTGTTATCAAGTTTTTTTTACCACTGTTATTTTATTTTATTTTATTTTGAATTGTTAAAAACATTTAGGTCGAAAAGCAAGAAGAAATGTTGTTAAACATTAATTAAAAAATTTAGATTCAGTTGAGAATGGAACTAGAAAATCAGTTTTATGAACTGCTGAAAAAGAGTTACAGACAGTTCTCTCACTCTCTCTCTTGAAAAGGGAAAAAGAGAGTAACCAGTGGGGGTTGGAAAGAGGGAGGCAAAAATGTACTGTGAAAATTTTTATTCCCAGAGTTGAGCAAGTTAGCCAGTGGGAAGGAATTGAGGTACGCGACTTGAGGCTGGATTAGTTTCGTGATGCCCAAGGTACCAAAACTGTCTGTCCTTGACAGAAGTGGAAGAGCTCAGAGGGGGATTCTGGATGTAATTTCCATATCTGAGGCTGGGTAGCGAGACCTTCTAAATCAAAGGAATGTAGGCTTGAATCATATTCATTCAAATAGCCAGATAAGTACTTATCATTGTGTTGACAGCTATTTATTACTTTAGGGAAGTAATTAACGTTTCACTTTCATGAAATAAATTTAGATTAGTAACTTAGAACGTTGTTGTAATATTGCTCTGTTATAGAAATAAACAGAAATGAAATCTTTAATAAGTTCTATGCAAAAAGGAAATACACAGTTGCTAGAACATATAGGAGAAAACAAATATTATTGCTTTTATTATGATATTGTTTACGGAAAGGATTTTAATTTACTCCCAGAGGAATCATGAATCTAACAATCAAGTATTGATACAGAGAGCTATCACTCGATTTTAGACTTCTCATGCTTAACATGCCTCTAACTCAACCGTAAACAATTATGCTGCATGTTAAAATTATGTGCCCTGATATACTAATAGATTTCCAGAAATCACAACAGTAATCGTTGTACATTTATAACAAGCAAATCATGTATATAATGACTCAAATCATATTTGGTGTGAAGATATGTATATTGCTGAAGGGTTAAGGTTATCGGCCTCGCTCGAGTTCTGTAAGAACCCTCCAAGAGCCGAATAGCCAGGCTCGTAAAAGCTTCAAACCCTTAAATCATAGAACAAAGACAACAGTGTATCAAGTCCGACACATTTAGAATCATATATGGAAAATAAAAACAACGATTCCTTTCATGCAAATCTTAAAATATTCTCGTCTTTTAAAACAAACTTAATCAATATGTATATACAACAAAGCTTCGTAATAGTTTGGGTCATAATTGTGAATAAATTATAGTATATATATAAATACCAAATGACCATCCGGTCCCAATCGAATACCAGAGTCAAACCAAAATACAAGTTTAAACATCAGTCTCGCCGACCCTATCTTTAACTAAATCAGATAGCTAAAACCCTCTAGCAGAGGTATTCCGGCCGCAAGGCCCAATTTCAGCTTAATACAATTTCAAGCTCTTTGATCACAGGAGGAAGCTTAAAAACTCGAAGAAAAAGGAGTCCTTGGCCCAATCCACCTGGAGAAAAGATGACATAGCAGTACCTGGAACGTTAAAGCCCTAGAAGGTCATGCCACATGGTCGAAATGAAACCATTGAAACATTCCCTGTTCAAAAGAAAAATTAAATTAGAACCAGTTCTAGTTTAAGGAATCCAAAATTAAAAACAAATGATAAAAATAGACCTTACTTGAGTGGAGCCCTGCATACCTTGGGGCTATGACCAAATCCTGTAGAATAGCTTAAAACCCTTAACAAATATTCAGGAAAAGGAAATCAACTTAACCATGAATGGATGAGATTGCTACCTTCCACCGACAGGTGAAGCCATATTGCTCCATTTGGAGGTCGCACATATTTGATAAGCAAACCCATTCTGTATCAGTAACCCCTGCGTACGAGAGACAATGAGGAAATCCCATCTCATCCGCTAAAACAGTGAGGAAAGGACGATCAACAAAATGCTCAAACATCAGTAACGACTTGCCCTTACCTGGTGGAGAAGCATGTTGCCGTGACAGGATAAGAACGACGAACCCTGAACCAGAACTAACAGTCTACCATCAGGGCCATAGAGCAGAAGCACCACGAAATAGAAGTAGGAGCAAATGAATGTTCCCTCATAGCAAGAGTGGCCAAGTTAATGCAGAGTTATAAAGCCAACTATGGAAGGGACGACGAGGACAACGAAGGACCTCGAGGTTCTCCCATCTTAATGAGGTGGATTTCCACGAGGCAAGGATCAGGCAGGCAAATTAATTTCCATTCTTTATCAGAATTACGTGGATTCCAACAGAGATTGGGTGCCACATTATCCACATGAAATAACCCTGTAATTTGTGAAGGTTATGGGTAGTGTAAAGGCCTGTTGGCAATAGTCAATTAACTTTTATAGCCCAACTCTTTTATTTACGTAATGGTTAATTTTTTTTTTTAGATGTTACAGTAGCAAACTGCATCGTTGAACTATGGAGAAGACCGACATCTCTATTATGAACAATGTAAACTTTGAAACAGGAACTGATACTATTACCCGTTTTGTAGAGATAGCAAAAAAGTGACTCGATTTTGAAAAGGGGTGATGCAGAACACACGTCATTTTTAGAGCATAGTTTTTGACACTTTAAATTCTTTTATGTACATTATGTTTTAGAATGGTAGTGATTTTCATGCTGATTTAAAAAATTGGTAATTCTGCATTAGGCCATTTTTTTATAAGACCTATTTTTTGACTTTAAATTTTCTAATGTATGAAATGTAAATAATTATTTTCTAAATTTAATAATTTTTGAAGTGGTCTTCTTCTTCATATTTTTTTTTTGTAGTGAGGTTTTTATTGTTTTGTATATTTAAAGAAGAAGGTCGATATTTTGAATTTTCGATATTCTACATATTTATACATCGTTAATTAATATTTCAATCCAAATGAAATAATTGTCTCTAAAAAACATTAATTTTTAACAATTGACAAAAAAAAAATCATTTTTAACATAAATATAACTAAAAAACTACATGTTTTGATAATTTTTTGTAATTTTTTGCTAGAGATGATATGTCAAAATCACAAATTTTATAGGAAAATTTTAACTAAAAATGGTTAAATAATAGTTTTGTTTTGTTTTTTTTATGAATTTCATGTCAAAAAATAATAATAACCACTGTTTTTTTCAAAAAATAATGATTAACATAAAAATAATGCGAAAATCACATGATACAAATATTGAACACATAACAACCTTAATTGAGTGCTTATTCTTCTCATAAAATGACAAAGTCAAAACATTACAAGTATAGCTAATTAATAGTTTCCAAAAATGAGCTTGATTTCCAAGCATAACTTAAATTTAATCAACAATGTCACGTAATCCAAACTCTTCATCCTCTGGAGTTTCATCATTGTCTTCTTCCACAATATTTTCTGCTTCATTTTGCTCATTTTCCTCCTCTAATGGATCTTTGATGTTTGCGAATCTCCCAATGTATGCATTTTCAATCATTTCGTGTAATGGTGATTGGGGTTCCTTTGCCTTTTTCACCACACGTGATTCACTAAAATCCCCTTTCTTCAACCCAATTTCTTTCATTGCATCTGGAAGAAATTGAAGAGCATTAATTATTTGCTAAATAAAATTGCACTGTATTGGATCTTTTTCAATGGCAATGCAATTTATTCCTTTTTGAAGGTAACATGTTAGTGTTGTACCTAATTATCAAGCACAAAAGAAATAATGAAGTAAATTAGTACAATGACATATAAATTAATAAATAACATATTGAAATTCAATTCCATATAATAAAACTTACTTGAGCAAGAAAATAAATCCAAAATCCAATCTCCTTCATTTGACTGCCACAAAGACATGGCTAAATGGAGCTCCTAAATAACATTGCGTTACATTGTTTAAGTGCTCAAACGGCTCAATCTAGCGCTTAAAAAGGGCTCAATCGAGCAATCATTTTTTCCACCCAAACATGCAATCTCTTGCCAAAAAGTGTAACCCAGCTCCATGCTTTCACCCTTATAGATTATGAATTTCTAACAATCTATATCCTAATTATTATTATTATCCAATTTTAAGGTCATAGCCTAGTCAGACACCAAATTGGTGTATGAGACCCCCTTGTTTGTGAGACAAGAGACCCACCTCCATGCAACAATTTGATTATTATGTCTATGAAGGCATATCTACTCTAACCCTTTCTGATTTTTGAACCTGTGACCTCTTAGGAGGAAACACATGCTTTTAACCATTAGGCCTATTCATGCTCTAAGAAAGTGGATTTGATTAGCTAAAGATAGTAATCTAGAAACTCACAATTATAACTCACGATCACAATATATAACACACATGTAACACACCTGTAAGATTACAAATTATGATAATATGTTTGAGAATACAAGCATAACTATTTCCTTTTATGCATCTTCAATGGGAATGTAATTATGAACTAGAATCTAACCTAGGGTTGGAGGTTGTGTTTTAAAAATTGATGCATTAATAAAGCCTATATGTGTAATCTTAAATGTAGAAAATTGTATTTTATGCTATTTCAAAAAAAATGATTTGAACGTTCATTTTGTTAGGTTTAAAGGTTACATAATTTAGCACAAAATTTAACTTTGATTTTCAAGTTATTAATTTGTTTCAGTTTCTAAAAGAATTACATAATGATACAAATTTTTCTACAATTCCCCAAAATAACCATCTAAGTCCAAGAATTTGAAGATATTAAAGTGTCAAAGCTCCATGATTTCTGGTAGTGCAACAAGTTGTTTATTTATTTTATTTTAGTATTGAACCCTAATATACATTAGTTGCTAATTTGTAATGAACAATAACTAAGCAGTAATGCCTTTCAAAGCATTTAATGCTACTAAGTCTTCTTGATGAGCAATGCAATGAACACTTATTAAATTTGGCACAAGTTTTTTTTTAATAAAATGATAAATCTTGTTTGATTAACAAACATAAAATAAGTACCATTCATGGAAACAAATACCTTTTTTTAATGTAATATGTTGGCTTCAACTTCTAAACCTTACCCTATGGTGGAAATTGTTTTTCCCTTGATATCATCTAGTAATTTTATAAGCTCCACACCTTATGAGACATGCTCCCAAAGTCTTTAAATCCAAAAACGTCACATGAATATCAATATGTTTTTCTATTGTATGATCTTTTTATTTTTGTTTAACATAAACGAGATTAAAGGACTCTAAAGCATATTTCTCAATTGATCTCTTTCAAATATTCAAATTTAAATAATGGATAATCTTATTTTTGGCATATTTGGATACATTAAGAGATGACAAAGGAACAAAGAGGCTTATGAAGGGAAAAAGATAAATCTTGTTATGTTAGCTATAGTATGCCTATTGTGATAGCTAACTTTTGGTTATAGCATAACTATGATATTTTCACGGAAGGTTATAGCATATTCTATTGTTTTGATTAAAACTTTCTTTGATATTAGTCGGGATAGGTTCATTTTGCAAAATATGTTGTCTTGGCAGAAATTTTTAACTACAATAAGTTGAATGACAAGGATGTGATATATGATGCATCGTATTGTTTGATCTGTCGGCAACAGATCCAATGGACTAGTGGACACATGGTGAATAGTGCGGAAGTCTATCTGTGATGTATTTAAATGATTTGGGAGTGCCAGATGAATGTAGGAAGTTATAACGTCTATGTAAATACACATATCTTTGATATGTAAATGATATGGGGGAGCGAAGATAAGAGCATTGTATAGAATATCATGAGTTTTTAATTTTGTTTAAAGAGATTCGCCGGTGTACAAATATAATTTTATGAACATCAGACCCATCGGAGCGATTTTAAGAATCGCCTCGATGGCTCTGATGTTTCAAAACCTACCATTGTTTTGAGCCCTTCTTGAATATTCCTGGTTCTGTAGAGTCTGATGGCAGGAGGTTCTGTGCACGTAGTGGCAGTGGGAGTGTCACACAAAAGAGCACAACAATACCATGGCCGAGTAACACTCTATTGGACTGTTTTAAATTTATAAAAGCGTTTCAATGATGAGGTCAGTCCTCCATGGTTCTTGTTCCACCTTTTGTCTATATGTACCAAAGATTGAAATCCCAAATTAGTATATTCGATATAAAGAGATTTGCTGGTGTATAAATATAAACGGGAATAACTAAAAAAAAGTTTCCTCGGTTGAAAAAACAACTTTCAAACCAAATGAGAATCCCAGTTAGTGTATGAATTGCACCTTTTGTCTATATGTACCAAAGATTGAAATCCCAAATTAGTATATTCGATATAAAGAGATTCGCTGGTGTATAAATATAAACGGGAATAACGAAAAAAAAGTTTCCTCGGTTGAAAAAACAACTTTCAAACCAAACGAGAATACCAGTTAGTGTGTGAATTGCACCAATAAAATATTTATCATCTGCCTTGGGAACTAGGTTGTTTCTAAACCATAACAGAATACGACGTAATACATGAAGTACACGGCTAAAATATTTACCATTAGCGTTGTGTGTACTAGTGGTGTAGTAACAAATGAAGATGGGATGTGCATAATGCCATCAAGATACTCTCAAACATTAATATCATAAACCAGGAGACACAACACAAATATTCAATAATAGTGTAATTATATTAAAAATATAATAAATCAAACCAAAATTATGCGATTACATCATGACTTCTCAATATATTTTGGTGGATACAGCGTGATTATTCGTAGCTAATATAACTATATCAATAATGCAATCTATGAACTTGTTCCATATATTTTGGTTTAGAAGCACATTAATTTTCTGCGATAAATAAATGTAATTTTATGAACATCAGAGCCATCGAGGCTATTCTCAAAATCGCTCGGCCACCCCTGGTCGTGGAATCGCCACTAGGGGTGGCGGGGCCGATGGCTCTGATGTTTCAAAACCTACCATTGTTTTGAGCGCGCAACCCTATGATTTCCTCGACACCTGCTACGACCTGTCTGGCAACGGCCAGGTCTAGATTCCGACTATAACTTTTCATTTCCAGAACAATGCGAATGTGAGTGTGAGCGCCCTCCGGATTTTGGTAACGCTTGCGAGTGACGGATCCCAGGTGTGCCTAGCATTTGCACCAGAATCGCAAAGGAACAGTGTTAACATTATCGGGAACTTCCAACAACAGTAGAGGAAGGTTGCTTTTGACACGGCGGGCGGAAGACTTGGCTTCGCCTCTGGTTCCTGTGCGACTTAGCACTACTCCAATAATTCCAATAAATTCCCTGTACATTGCTGGGCTAACTGTAGAATTATATTTCACTGGTTTCTGCAAAAGACCACATCCTTAAATCTGCGTGTCAAGCCTAGATTAGATTACATTGATGACCACAGTTTTATATCAAAGTAAGGCACACTGTACAATATTGAAATCTTTCCTTAGTTGTACACAATTTGGAACTTGCTTAGCTATTTCATAGTTTTAAGTTTTATGTAATCGAAGGCATGTTGTACACCGCGTCGTCAAATGTTAAAACCCTATAGTAGTACAAATGGAAAACATTTCATTCAACATTCTTGAACACGTCTGCCAATAATAACACGAATTGGGCAAAGAGCAATACCCATAATAAAATTCATAGTGCCTCGTGTAGTCGTATGCGCTGATCTGGGATACCGAGTTTACAGTTTGTCTAGCAACAATTTTTTTTATATTCCGATGAAATGTTGAAGTAAAATAATACAGGAAACTTGAGTGAATTTTTTCTATGCAACTTGTATTATGTTTAGATTTTCTGTTTTAGTGAAATAGGCAGAAATCTCTGTAGGTGACAACAATAGGGATTCAGTTCCTAGATTAGCTCCAGGTTGTTGGGAGCAAATTAATGCATCCTAAATTTGATGTGAGAGCATTTAGATTCTCTCTACTATAAAATAGGTTGTCATACGGATAGCTGGGAGAGAGTGTGAGAGTTTCATTGATGTAATCTCCAAATTTTGATTAATATATTCCTGATGACTATGTTTGGTGGACGTAGCCCAGATTGGTTGGGTGAACCAAGTTAATAGCTGTGTTCTATGTGTTTGATCTTCTGTGTTAATTCTGTGTTTGTTTAATTTATTGCTGACCACCTGATCCAACAATTGGTATCAGAGCACTGTTGGATGTCAGGCGCAGCAGAGGAGGTCGTGAATGCGTTCAGAAAGTGCGGACTGTGCTGGTGCGTGGAGAATTTTTCCTCTCCTGGCTGGAGCTGTTGGAGCGAGGAGCAAATTTCTCAGTGCACGCTGATACCTGATGGCCAAAAATCAAAGTGCCCGGTTCGAAATTGAGAAATTCAATGGCAAGAATAATTTTGAAATCTGGAAGGTGAAGATGCACGATCT
>APFE031745762.1:34708-48708 GCA_000404065.3 Pinus taeda
TGAAATAGGAAGAAATCTCTGTAGGTGACAACAATAGAAAATCTGTTGCTGGATTATCTCCAGGTTGTTGGGAGCAACTTAATGCATCCTAAATTTGATGTGAGAGCAGTTAGATTCTCTCTACTATAAAATATGTTGTCATACGGATAGCTGGGTGAGAGAGTGAGAGTTTCATTGATGTAATCTCCAAATTTTGATTAATATATTCCTGATGCCTATGTTTGGTGGACGTAGCCCAGATTGGTTGGGTGAACCACGTTAATAGCTGTGTTCTATGTGTTTGATCTTCTGCTGTATTAATTCTGTGTTTATTTAAATAGCTGTGCCCCTAATCCAACAGTATTATAGGAAGTTCTTCATTTTTAAAATGCGAACCAGGCTGGTTTCAGCCTTATGGTTACCTAGCTTTTATTAAAGTTCGTTGAGGCCAGCGTTTGGGTACTAAAGAATATGGGTTTCTTGGACGACATTGTTGAGCACAAATAATTATTTCTATTTTCAATTGTTTTTCTTGGACTAATAATTAATTCTATTTTAAAATTGATTTTATTGTACTAAATAATCCCTTACTTTATCTGATTCACTTTTGGGGGATAGAGATGGTTTTATAATATTTTTATAGATTTAAGAATTCACTTTTGGGGGACAGAGATAGTTTTATAATCTTTTTATAGTTTTATAATTTTTTTATAGATTTTATAAAAGCAAGTTTATTATTATTTTTTAATTTCTATAAAAATAAGTTTATACTCAGCCTAGCGGTTTCTATAATAATTAGAATATATTGATCGGAGTAGTCTATACTACGACTTTTTGAACTTGACGTGACCTCCTTATGGATGGTTATACATGCATTCCATAACATGTGTTCAACATCACATCCAATATCTCCGACGTCTTTGCCTAATTTTCTGATGACCGCGGAAACAGGCCCATACGGTCCACGTCTCCATCGCCGCCAACATTCTGTCTAGACTGTGCATGCAATTAAAGCATGGATGGACCAGCTAACATGTGAAATCTAAATTTTGAATTTTCAACATGCCGTACCATGTGAAATCTAAATTTTGAATTTTCAACATGCCGCGCCATTGGCCTATCGCCCCTTTAGTGTCTCTATTTGAAATTTGGATTTTGTGCGCGCGTACATGAATGTTCATGTCTCAGAGGTTGGCTTCCTGGTGTGTTTCTTCCTCTTTTGGGCTGGGTGCTTCTGGACGATGGCCTTGCTTTGCTTTGCTTGTGCAAACCCTCACATCTCATTGAAATTTTTAGTGAGATAGAATTGGCAAGCATCAACAGGAATGTTCACTCTGGTCATTTCAACGACCCCTATCAACGATGGGATCGCATGAGTGGTAGGATTCTTTGGCAGGTTTCAAAACTCACAAGAATCAAACAATGAAAGAGAGTGTAAAGCTTTGTTTACTCTCCTTAATGTGCAATGAAAAAAAATTGAAAATTTCTTGACTTGCAGGTTTCGAGAGACTTATATCTCACTATGTAGTGGATGAACGATCAAATCCAGGCGACAAACTTTGGCCCTTCTACAAATTGCTCATGAATTAAAACTGGTAGAAAATCAGATTTATCAAATCAGTTTTACTCATTTATTTTTTTGGAATTATATGTTGCTAACTGTCTCTCTCATTTTCCTATAATAATCTTATTCACTAATTTTTTTGTCGTCCAGCAAGATATTTTGATAGAGCAGCAAACGCAATGAGCCGTGGATATGGGGCGCACATCGTTCTACAGGGTCGCGTACATCTTTTCCAAAGAGTTAAGTTCGTTTGCGATCTACAGTTCAGGCAATTGTGATAGATCCAGATCGGTGCAACTTGTGAACCAATTCCAGTTTCCGAATCAAAGTTAGCAGGTTAGAACCCACTCGGAAGTGAAGCATCAGCAACAGATGAAACGAATTAGGCAGTGTCTGAGAGGAAGCCGGAGGCAAATGGAATAAATTATTTTTTTTGGTTATTAGACTAATTAACTAATGGATAAGACGCTGGTCTATGAAGCCAGAGATTCTGGGTTCCATCCGCAATATGGTCGTTTGTTCCGATTTCACCTTTCCTGTTGTTTAATGGCTTCCGATCTTTCATCGATTGGTAATGCTTATAGTTCCAAATTGACCTTGGAACAATGGTTAATACAAAATATCATTCTGGGTAATCAATTTCAAGACTTTTGAAAGATTCTTGATGATGAGACCAGAGTCTCATTGGAGGAACAAGAAGTTGAGATAAACAAACTATAATTAGTCTTTTCAATCGTGAATTTTCTCCTCATATTTAGTCGCATTTTCTTTACTTGAGTAGATGGTGAAGCTCAAATTTCCAATTCAGTACTTTATTTTTTTTATTATTAAATTAAATATACCTTACTTTTTTATTATTAGATTAAATATTTTTTCTACAGTGAACTTTCTCCTAATACTTAGTTATTATTTTTACTTGAGTAGATGATGAATCAAATTGAAATTTAATTATATAGTTAATATTTAGTTACATAGTTTTTATTTGAGTAGATGGTGAATCACATTGAAATTTAGTTATATAGTTATTTTCGTTTTAAGATTTTACACATTGTATATAGAATTAGTTTTCTTATAACTATTTTACACATTGTATATAGAATTAGTTTTCTTATAAACTAGTTATAAAAGAATTTGCTACTAGAGTAAAAATCTCTCAAAGAGAATGCAACTAAATTTTCTAGAAATATAATGAGTGCTACTTTGCCTCTACTCTTGTTTTGCTAGTTCAATTTTTTTTGGTAGCTTTGACAATCTCTCGTTGATCTAGTGATGGATATAGTGTGTATATTGGTTTTGAGGTAAAGAATGTATTCCATTTTCAATTAAGATAGTGATGCAAGTGCAATACACCTAAGGGGTTCATTTTTTAACTAAATAAGTGAGTATATTTTTTTGACAAAAATTATTATGAACTTTAGTAAAAATAAGTATCTGGAACAGATAATTTCAACATTATGTGCTTTCTCTTTAATGACATGCAAAGAGTATGGTTATTGATTTTTCTCAATAATTTCTATGTGAAAAATAATTACATTCAACAATATTGGCATCCATGGTGAGAGTCAATGTTTTTTTAATTACATTCTTTGTAGGACTCAAGCAGTGAGAAGCATCAACATTTTGGTTATGGTTTTTTAATGACAGAGAAAGGTTATTTCTTTTTCATAATAGCTTTTATGTGAGAAATTATTACATTCAACAATATCAACATTCAATGTGAGAGTCAATGCTTCTTTAATTACATTCTATGTATGATTCAAGTAGTGAGAAGCATCAACATTTTAAATAGAGTTTTTTGACATTGTTTTCTATTTCAACAAAGATTGAAACACATTAAGAATATAGTCAAAGAATTTCACAAATTATGAATTTAAATGATATTTACAAATATAAACCATTTAAAATTTCAACTTTGGGTAACAAATTTACCTATAATATTATGTCTCCTAAATCCAACTCTTTATAAAAAAAATTAGGATTGCTTACTTTCATGTGAATGGATTTTAAAACATGGAAATAAACTTTGTCAATCCACATGTTAAAAGTATTTACTGATTGTCCAAAAACAAATTCCATAAACATTTATTAATAGGTGTGAAATCATATTAACACACTAAAATTGTGATTATAGACACTTAATGATGTGAATGGATTTTAAAACATGGAAATGAACTTTTTCAACGCACATGTTAAAAGTATTTACTCATTGTCCAAAAAAAATTCCATAAACATCTATTAATAGGTGTGAAATTATATTAGCACACTAAAATTGTGATTATAGACACTCAATGTTGATTAAGAGAAGTATTGATTGTTTCTTCACCAGTTTTTTTTCTTAAAATATCAATTAAGTGAAATTTGTCAAGGGAAAAGAATTAAATTAAATTAAATGTTAAAATTGTGATTATAAACATTGAATATTTATTAAGAGATGTATTAAATATCTCTTAACTGATCTTCTTCTTAAAAAATCAATTAAGTGAAATTTGTGAAGGGCAAAAATAAAATAAAATAAAATAATCACAATAACCAGTAAAAATTTACAAATTGCTACAATTTTCATTAACTTTCAATATATATATTGAAATATCAAAAATCCGTCATCAAATGTAGTAATGAGTATATTCAATATTGATTTTCTTTTTCTCTGAAAATAAAAATTGTCATTCTTTTTTTCCAAAAAAAGTAGTTGATGTAGAATTTCAGTCCCTAAATCCAAAATATGCATGAAGTAGCTCTTACATATAAGTTGTAGAAAATAAGATTATGATTTATTTTTGTATGACATTAGAATGCAAAAGTATTATGATGTGGATTTTTTTTAACAAATTCCAATTTATTATAAAACAATTACACTTTAGAAATTCAACCATAAAATCACAAGGATAGTAGAGATCACAATGCACAAAGAAAACACATTTACCCTAAAAAATCTCACTTGGGGAAAAACCCAAAAACATTTAATGTAGTTAGTCAACTATGAGATTAAATTGTCCAACAAGTTATGATCAAACTTTGTCAAAGAACTCTCTATAGTCAAGTCAAACTTTTTCCCTTCAATATTTGACCCCTTTTTACTTGCCTAGGCTGAATTTTGGCTTCCCATAATATGCCTAGAATTTGGGCCTCCCTAGAATATGGCACCTGAAAACTTCCTAGAATTATTGCTTATGTGTGTTTGAATGGTGCCTTGATGAGGTCGAATGCTCTTTATATATTGTTTTGCCTTTGTGAATGGGTGTCTCTACATTGGGCCGACTTGACTTGAGGGAGGGTCGACTTGACTAGTTTGAAGCTAAAACTTCAAAATTCGAATTTTGAAATTTCCTTTTAAATCTAACATGAAGAACATGTCTCATGTTAATTCTTCAATGGACTAATCAATGAAAATGAATATTTTTAATTCAATATTCAAAATTTAAGTGCCCATGGCTACACAAATTCAATATATATAAAAAAAATCAATAGACTTTCATATCAATAACACCATTCTCTAGAGAAGACCTTGTGAATAATATAGTCCATGTATCCCATGTAGCATATGTTATAAAGACATTCCAAAACAATAGAAATCACATCTATGTTCACTACAACTTAAAGAGAAATATGTTAGTTTTGATTATGGAAATAAAAACAAAAAGGTCCTCATTCTGCAAAATCGTACTCATGGAAATTAGATTTTCTCGGTCGCATGAGTAGATTTTCTCGGAAAGCAGAGTAGATGATCTTCTCAGGATGACATCTATGGCCAACTTTAGATAGAGCATCAACAATTCCATTATGTTCTTGGAAAATATGGGTGAATGTCAACCGACCAAACAAGCCAATCATGTTCCTAATCATTTTCATCTAATAGGAAAACATAGGAGGATCAAAGGAAATCTTCTCCACATCCCATTCAATAATCTCTTTGGAGACACCAAATACATCGATCACCTTAATGGATAACCATTTAGTGCAATATAATGCACCCCAGAGTGCAATGATCTCCACCTTGGTGTTGGAGCCCGCCTCACTATTCAAACAAAAATAAAAGTATTGACTAGACTTTAAAATAATGTATGCCTCGCTATGACATATATTCATATTTGCAGCGCTGTCGAAAAACCCTTCCGAGTATCTGTGCTAGATATCCACAAGTTTTGCAGACAAACTAGTATTCCATACTAGGCAGTTTATTGAGCCTTCCATATTAGTTTGTTTGTAAAACTCAATAAACTGTCTGTAGTCCTGAAAAGGAAGAGACCCATATTGTGTTATAGTTTTTATTTGGAGTTGCAACCAATGTTCTTTGAGGAAGTGAGCATAAGATTTTGATGGTTTCCTGTGTTAAAAATAACAAGAAGAAATCCTAATTTAATTTGTCCTTGAATTAAATTAGGAATTAAATCGAAATTCTATTTTCATAGCAAATAGTTAACTAAGTTAATTTGACTTAGTTGGCGTAGAAAATTCGAGTTGGAAGTCTATCTAGAGTCATGTAGAGTGATTCCTAAATTTGAGGGGTCCAAGTTGAGTTCCTTTGAGTTGTAATGATTTAATTTAGATTAACTGATTTAAATTCAGTTAAACTAGTTCAAAGACTTGAAGGAACTAGTAGGAGGTCTAGTAGTGGGGATCAACTTCAGTGCAGATTTACAACTCCACCAATTAACAGCGTAGGCAGAGGAGGTCACCAGAGAGGAACACTAGCTACATGGCTCTGATGAACAAGAGAGTAGAGATTGAGTCATCCTGTTTTGAGGAAGCAATGCAACAACTAGTTTGGGTTGATGACATGGTTAAGGAGTATGACTCAATTATCAACAACAATGTTTGGGAAGTGGTCCCAAGACTGACATACAAGTCATTGGTGAGTTCGACATGACTTTACAAGGTAAAACAAGCAGCTGATGGTAGTGCACAGAAACAAAAGGCCAAGTTTGTGGTGAGAGGATTCTCTCAAGTGGAGGGGATTGATTATGATGATACTTTTGCTCCAGTATCAAGGTACTCATCAATCGGATCCATTCTAGCACTGTCAGTGTATATGGGATGGAAGATACATTAGATGGATGTAAAGACAACATTCCTCAACGACATGATTGAGGAAGAGGTGTATATTGAGCAGCATGAAGGATTTGAGACCTTCAACAGAGAGTCACATGTGTGTAGACTCAAGCGAGCGTTGTATGGACTGAAATAAGCACCTCGTCCTTGGTACACCAAGATCGATAGCTATTTCACCAAGATAGGCTTCACCAAAAGTGAAGCAGATGCCAACCTTTGCCATATTGTGGTTGAAGGTAAATTGTTGATTATTGTTTTATATGTCGATGATTTGATTCTGACAGGTGATGATAAGTTGATCAAGTCTTGCAAAGAGGATCTTGCAAGAGAGTTCGAAATGAAGGACTTGGGGCTCATGCTCTACTTTCTAGGAATAGAAGTATGGCAAGGAGATGAGGAAGTGTTTGTCTCTTAGGGAAGGTATGCCAACGAGATACTGAAGAAGTTCCACATGGAGAGTAGTAAACCCATGGAGACTCCTCTAGCTGGTAACTGGAGGAAGGAGGATGCTACTTCAGGTGAAGTAGTGGAGGCTACTATTTATAGACAGCTTGTGGGTTCACTCATGTATTTAGTGAACACACGGGCATACATGTTTTATGCTGTTAACCAGCTTAGTCAAGCTATGGTTAAGCCTACCAAATTGTATTGGAAGGTAGCCAAACATGTGTTGAGATACCTCAAAGGCACCACTCAGTTTGGTCTTTGGTAGAGATGGATAGAGGGAGTGAAGCTTCAAGGCTTCACTGATGCAGATTGGGTAGGGAGTCCATCTGACATGAAGAGCACATCAGGGGGGATCTTGAGTATTGGGTCAACAATTGTTTCTTGGTACAAGAAGTAACAAATGTCAATTGCACTCAGTTCAACAGAAGAAAAGTACATGGATGCTAGTCAAGCATATTGTGAGGCTATCTAGATGAGGAAGATTCTAGTTGGTTTGTTTTGTCAACAGAGGGTTCCAACATTGATTTATTGTGACAGTCAGAGTTGTATCAAACTCTTTGAGAATCCAGTTTTTCATGATTGGTCCAAGCATATTGATATCTAGTATCATCACATCCGAGATTGTGTGTAGGGGAGAATCATGTTACTGGAGTACATTCCCACAGAGGAGCGGGATGCATATTGACAAAGACATTGTCAAGATGAAAATTTGAGTTTCATGGAGGCATGACCAGGGTAGCAGATAATCCCTTTCTTGTTGAGAGGGAGTGTTAAAAATAGTAACAAGAAATCCTAATTTAATTTGTCCTTGAATTAAATTAGGAATTAAATCTAAATTCTATTCTCATAGCAACTTGTAATAGTTAACTATGTTAATTTGACTTAGTTGGCTCAATAAGTTTGAGTTTAAATTATATCTAGAGTCATGTAGAGTGATTCCTAAATTTTAGGGCCATAAGTTGAATTCTTTTGAGTTGTAATTATTTAATTTAGTTTAATTGAGTTAAATTAAATTAAACTAGTTCAAACAGTTGGAGGAACTAGTAGGAGGTCTTGTAGTGGGGATCAAATTTATTGCAACTTCACTGATCCACCAGTTAACTGAAGATTCACTCATAAATAACTCATGCATGTTAGTTCAGAGGAAGACCCAGTTGAGATTAGAGTACAGGGAAAACATACTATCAATTGTATAATTTTTTGAGCTGTACATATGGTTCATGCAATCAATAGAAGGCCTATGATGGATTGCAAAGTTGTGGTGAGGCATTTTCCCAATTAAATATGGGCTAGTTCTCTTGGGAATTGCACAAGGAAGCTAGGGATTGGAAGGTAGAAAAATTGGCTAAGTGTTGGCTTGCACTGGTTTGTGAAGTAGAGAGATAGATTGTACTTGTGTAGGAATTGTTCGGGTTGAAAAAGTATTTTATTTTCTTCTCAAATCTTCTCCTTAATGCAATATATATAGTCGAGGTTTCGAACAGTTGCTTTCCCCAGAAAAAATATTGTGTTATGTGCGATTGAAATTCTTCCTTTTCTTCTTAATGTTTTCATCGATCAGTTTTGGTTTCCGCTGATGAGTAGATTACATTATTGTCTTTTATTTTAGCATATCACATAAGCTATTGAATCTACAAGTAAAAATATACATCCTACATTGCAGGGCTTCCATAGAGAGACTCAGCATGGTGGAAAGTTGTGTTTATTTCTCATGCAACCTCTCTCTCAACCTTGTTTTTTATGCCTGTAACTTCTCCTTCATAATAGACTCCCTTTGTCTCAAATCACTCAATTCCTTTCTCATTTCAATTACTTTCTCCTCCATGAGGCCCACATATTCCACATTCTTGGATTTGGAAATTTGCATCCACCTATGGGTTCTGACCCCCTCTCTCTCCAGCTCATAGAGGACTGGGATTGCAAAATTTCCAGGGATAATCCTTCCTCCAATAAATTTGTAGTAGGACCCTAAGCTAGGCTGTGGATCAGGCTCTTGGAGCTCTTGGAGGTCCTTTCCAACTAACTTTGAGGTGGCTTCTTCTTTTTGTAGTTCATTTTTCTCCTCCTGTAACTTCCCATGTTCCTCCTATAGCGAACTCTTCCTCTCCTGTAGCAAACCTTATCTCTCCTATAGCTTCTCTTCTTCTGCTTGCTAAAAGGAAACCAATATCCTGGGTTTCTTGAAGGTTACTGACCTAATGGTGGGCCTACCCACATTTGCTACACATGACTTAGTTTTGGTTTTAGGAGAAGTGACCTCCTCAATATTTCCCTCACTGGGTCTTACTTCTTCCTTTTTACTTGGTCATTCATCAATAATGATAGTGTCCCTTGTGGGAGTTTGTGATTTCCCTTGTCTAATTCTGGTGCTTTTCTTGGTTTTGAAATACAAGGGACCTTGTCTTGGTTTCCAACTATTGGGCTTGAAAGGTGTGCCCAATGTAGCCAATATTTCAACTTCTTCTTGTTCAGTGTCCCCTAGATATAGACTTGTTTGATGTGGTTGTTTCTCTACTTCTTGGGGTTTAGAAGTATACTTAGGGCTTACTTTTCCTTATACTTGTTCCTTCCCCTCTTCTCGTTTAATTTATGATTCTCTTTCATCTTTCTTTGTTTCCTCCTCTTCCTCTTTTTTCCTTCCTGTTCTTCTATTTTTGCTGCCTCTTCCTCTCTTTTTTCTCTTTCTTCTTCCTCTGTTTTTCCTTCTTTATCACCAGTGCTAGAGGCTGGGGTTTCTCGAGGTGTGATGGCTTGGGTTTTTATGAAAATTTCCCTATCCATGTCCACAATTTAGTCCATAGAACAAGGTTCCTTAAGTGGCTCAAAACATCTATCACAATTAACTTGATGAGGCCATGGTGAGCTAAGTGTTAGTGCTTTCCTTCCCTCAACTGACTCATCTCCATGATTAGCTGTAGGACGAAATGGGGAACATTAAGTCTTTGAGGGAGAGGTGATTATGCCTTGAATCTCAACTCATGGAGCAATATGAAGTGGTAGGCATAAAGCACACTCAATCTTCCTTCACAAGATATATACGAATCAAGGGTCTTCTTTAAGATATTTGGTGCTAGAAACTCTAAGTTTATTTCTTTTGGTGTTATAAACTCCATGTTCATTGCTTTGATTTCTAAAGTATCATTGGAAAAATCCTTTATGGATTATAGGCGAATTTCACTGTGCAATATTTCCTACAAAATGATCTTGGATTAGTGCAATGTCGCTAAAGGATACCTTGTCAAAATATATTGCACCAGAACAATTTGGGTTCTTAAAAAAACGACAAATACAAGATGTAATGGTGATTGCACATAAATCTATGCACTCCATTTAGGTGAAAAAGAAGAATGCTTTATTATTAAAATTAGACCTGATTAAAGCTTATGAATGTGTTGACTTGTGTTTTCTACAAGTGATCCTACACAAGATTAGTCTCTGGGTGGAGATAGTCAATTGGATTACAGCTTGTATCACCTTTGTAAACTTCGTAGTATTGATTAGTGGGGTGCCTTCTTGGATTTTCAAGGCCTCTAGGGGTTTGAGACAAGGATTTTCTTTATCCCCTCTTTTATTTTTACTAGTTATTGATGGGATGAGCATAATGATTTCTGAGGCTCATCTCTAGGGTTATTTCTCAGGGTTGCAGATCACCAAAAATATTTCCATCACACACTTAATATTTGTGGATGATCTCTTATTTCTTAGGAAGGATTTTGCTGGGGAATGGAATTATTTATACCAGATTATCTCTTCTTTTGGTCATGCCTTTGGATTTTATACAATCCATGTAAAATCAATGTTAATCGATGCAACATTGGAGCTGAACATTGTTGATATATTTGTTGTCGAGGTAGTCTCAATAGATTTGGTATTCAAATACATCGATTTCCATCTGAAATCAAATAATTATGGCAATAGAGACTGGGGTTGGCTAATTGAATTTTTTGATTGGAGATTATCAAATTGGTCTCTAAAGTGGTGGACACTAAGTGGCAAGTTGATTCTAGTTCATTCGGTCTTGTAGAGTATCATTTCTTATTAGATGCATCTATATTTATTGCCTCGTAATATCATCAAGTGGATTAATTCTATTATTTCTAATTTTATATAGGTTGGTTCCAACATTGTAAAAAAAAATCATATGTTTCAGTTGGAAGATATATCCAAGATGAAAGAGGATGGTGGATAGGGTGTAATTAATATTGAGAAGTTTAGTTGGGCTTTGGGGGTGAAGAGCATATGGCATGCATTATGCAAAAATAACATCTGAAAACGTATTATAAAGGAGATATATCAAAGGAATATGTCGATAACTGAGTGGATAAAGGCATAGGCTCGAGCACCTTGCTCAGTTTCATACATATGGAATGGTTTGATGAAAATTAAACATTGGTTGATTGGGAACTTAAGATGGGAGATTGAATCGGGCACACTGTTGGAGATTGGGCTGGAATATCCCGTTTGAGGATTCAATGGCGATCATACATTGCCTATAACACTCATTTGACATATCCATAATACGAGAATATATTATTTAAATCATATCCAAGTGGCATATGATCCTATTTTTCAATATCCATCCTAGGTATGCTCTCAAGATTTGGGTCTTTTTGGGGAAATGGGGTTGTGTTGATACATGTACATACAAAACTTATCTATGGAGGGTATGATCATATTAAGGGATAAGGAAGACATTTTCACGTGGGATAGCAAGATTGAATAAGGGTTGATCTTTGTAAAGGAGGCTTATAGGTATATCACGCATGTTCAATAGTGTCCTATAGATTGCGGGTGGTTTAGAAAATATTGGGATTGGAAACTTCCTCTAAAGCTAAAATGTTTTGGTTGGCTAGTCAGGCGAAATAAATATTAACCTGAGATAATTTATGTCACAGGGTTTTATTGGACTAGGCAGGTGTGTATTATGTAGGGTTGCACTTGAGGGCATGACACATCTTATTGCTAAATTGTCCATTTGCGGTATCCATATGGATTGCAGTGTTGAACATTTTAAATATATTTGTTGGTTGCAATACAACATTTGTGGATTCTTGTATTTAGGACTATAAGATGGGCTACAATGACCATCTATCTCTTACTTTCTATCTTATGTCGGACATTTGGAGTAGAGACACGTTTTTGAAAATATTTCATTGGACGTAAAGTGAATATGCATTATGATTTGTGCTTACTTCAACGTGATTGGATCTGTGGCCAACAAGGGACCACTGAGATGCATCAAACTTATGGGCACCTAGTGAAAATGCTCAGAAGGGTTTTTCGATAGTGATGCAAATATGAATATATATCGCAGCAAGGCATACATTGTTTTAAAGTTTAGTCAATACTTTTATTTTTGTTGGAATATTGGGGCAGGCTCCAACGCTATGGCGGAGATCATTGCACTCTGGGGTGTATTATATTGCACTAAATGGTTATCCATTAAGTTGATCGACGTATTTGGTGATGCCAATGTGATTAATGAATGGCCTGCAGAGAATATTCCCTTTGATCCTCCTATGTTTTCCTATTAGATGAAAAGGATTAGGAAGATGATTGGTTTGTTTGGTGGGTTGACATTCACCCATATTTTCCAAGAACATAATGGAATTATTGATGCTCTATCTAAAGTTGGCCATAGATAACATCCTGAGAAGATCATCTACTCTGCTTTCATCAATGACAATTATCATGTGACTAGGAAAATCCACTTTCCATGAGTACGTTTTTGCAAAATGAGGACCTTTTTGTTTTTATTTCCATAATCAGAACTAACTATTTCACTTTAAGTTGTAGTGAACATATATGTAATTTCTATTATTTTGGAAGGTCTTTATAACATATGCGACATGGGATACATGGACTATATTATTAACAAGGTCTTCTCTAGAGAATGGTGTTATTGATATGAAAGTCTATTGGTTTTTTTATATGTATATTGAATTTGTGTAGCTATGGTCACCTAAATTTTGAATATTGAATTAAAAATATTCATTTTCATTGATTAATTCTTGGAAGAATTAATATGAGACATGTTCTTCATGTTAGATTTGAAAGAGAATTTCAAAATTCTAATTTTGAATTTTTAGCTTCAAACTAGTCAAGTCCATCGTCCCTCAAGTCAAGTCAGCCCTAGTGTAGAGACACCTCGCGAAGGCAGAACAATATATAAAGATCATTCAACCCCATCAAGGCATAATTCAACTGCACATAAGCAAGAATTCTAGGAAGTTTTCCGGTGGCATATTCTAGGAATGCCCAAATTCTAGGCATATTATGGGAGGCCAAAATTCGACCTAGGCAAATAAAAAATGGTCAAATATTGAAGGGAAAAATTTTGACTTGAGTAGAGAGTTCTTTGACCAAGTTTGACCATAAATTGTTAGACAATTTAATCTCATAGTTGACTAACTACATTAAAAGGGTCAAATATTGAAGGGAACAATTTTGACTTGAGTAGAGAGTTCTTTGACCAAGTTTGACCATAACTTGTTGGACAATTTAATCTCATAGTTGACTAACTACATTAAAAAATTATCGAAGGAAAAAGTTGTTGGGTTTTTCCCCAAATGGTTTTTTTAGGATAAATGTGTTTTCTTTGTGCATTGTGGTCTCTACTATCCTTGTGCTTTTCTGGTTGAATTTCTAAAGTGTAATTATTTAATAATAAACTCGAATTTGTTAAAAGTTGTTGAGTTTTCCAAATGGCTTTTTTAGGGTAAATGTGTTTTCTTTGTGAATTATGGTCTACATCATAATACTTTTGTATTCTAATGTCATACAAAAATAAATCATAATCTTATTTTCTACAACTTATATGTAACAACTACTTCATGCATATTTTGGATTTAGGGACTGAAATTCTACATCAACTACTTTTTTGGAAAAAAAGAATGACAATTTTTATCTTAGAGAAAAAATTAGATATTGAATATACTCATTACTACATTTGATTATGGAT
>APFE031745762.1:48939-61971 GCA_000404065.3 Pinus taeda
AAGAGACATTTAATACATCTCTTAATAAACACAATGTTTATAATCACAATTTTAGCATTTAATTTAATTTAATTCTTTCCCTTGACAAATTTCACTTAATTGATATTTTAAGAAAAACACTGGTTAAGAAAAATTAATACTTCTCTTAATCAAGATTGAGTGTCTATAATCACAATTTTAGTGTGCTAATATGATACACCTATTAATAGATGTTTATGGAATTTTTTTTGGGCAATGAGTAAATACTTTTAACATGTGGGTTGAAAAAGTTCATTTCCATGTTTTAAAATCCATTCACATCATTCAGTGTCTATAATCACAATTTTAGTGTGCTAATATGATTTCACATCTATTAATAGATGTTTATGGATTTTTTTTTTGGACAATGAGTAAATACTTTTAACATGTGCGTTGACAAATTTCATTCCATGTTTTAAAATCCATTCACATGAAAGAAAGCAATCCTAATTGTTCTATAAGTTGGATTTAGGAGACATAATATTATAGGTAAATTTTGTTGCCCATAGTCAAAATTTTAAGTGTTTTAAATTTTTAAATATCATTTAAATTCAGAATTTGTGAAATTCTTCGACTATATTCTTAATGTGTTTCAATCTTTGGTGAAATAGAAAACAATGTCAAATAACCCAAATTCAAATGTTGATGCTTCTCACTACTTGAGTCATACATAGAATGTAATTAAAGAAACAATGACTCTCACATTGAATGTTAATATTGTTGAATGTAATTATTTCACAAATAAAAGCTATTGTGAAAAAGCAATAACCTTTCTCTGTCATTAAAAAACCGTAATCAAAGTGTTGATGCTTCTCACTGGTTGAGTCCTACAAAGAATGTAATTAAAAAAACATTGACTCTCACCATGGATGCCAAAATTGTTGAGTGTAATTATTTTGCACATAGAAATTATTGAGAGAAATCAATAGCCGTACTTTTTGCATGTCGTTAAAGAGAAAGCGCATAATATTGACATTATCTATTCCAGATATCTATTTTTATGAATGTTCATAATATTTTTTTTGTCAAAAAAATATACTCAATATTTTAGTTTGAAAAATGAACTCGTAAGTGTTTGCATCTTAATTGAAAATGGAATACATTCTTTACCTCAAAAACCAATATACACATTATATCCATCATTAAATCAACGATGAATTGTCAAAGCTACCAAAAAAAAATTGAACTAGCCAAACAAGAGTAGAGACCAAAGTAGCGCTCGTTACATTTTTAGAAAGTATAGTTGCATTCTCTTTGAGAGATTATTCCTCTAGTAGCAAATTCGTTTCTAACTAATTTATAAAAAAACTAATTATATATACCATGTGTAAAATCTTAAAACAAAAATAACTATATAACTAAATTTCAATATGATTCACCATCTACTAAGTAAAAATAATGTAACTAGGTATTGGGAGAAAGTTCACAGTAAATAAAATATATAATCTAATAATTAAAAAAAGGTGTATTTAATTTAATAATAAAAAAATAAAGTAGTGAATTGGAAATTTGAGCTTCACCATCTACTCAAGTAAAAACAATGTGACTAAATATGAGGAGAAAATTCACAATAGAAAAGACTAATTATAGTTTGTTTATCTCAACTTCTTGTTCCTCCAACGAGACTCTGCTCTCATCATCAAGAATCTTTCAAAAGTCTTGAAACTGATTACCCGGAATGATATTTTGTATTAACCATTGTTCCAAGGTCAGTTTGGAACTATAAGCATTACCAATCGATGAAAGATCGGAAGCCATTAAACAACAGGAAAGGTGAAATTGGAACAAACAACCATATTGCTGATGGAACCCAGAATCTCTGGTTTCATAGACCAACGTCTTATCCGTTAATTAATTAGTCTAATAACCAAAAAATCTAATTCATTCCATTTGCCTCTGGCTTCCTCTCAGACGTTGTCTAATTCGTTTCATCTGTTGCTGGTGATTCACTTCCGAGTGGGTTCTAGCCTGCCAACTTTTATTTGGGAACCGGAATTGGTTCACGACTCGCACGATCTGGATCTATCGCAATTGCCTGAACTGTAGATCGCAAACGAACTTAACTCTTTGGAAAAGATGTAGTGACCCTGTAGAATGATGTGCGCCCCATATCCACGGCTCATTGCGTTTGCTGCTCTATCAAAATATCTTGCTGGACGACAAAAAAAAATTAGTGAATAGGGTTATTATAGGAAAATGAGAGAGAGAGTTAGCAACATATAATTCCAAAAAAATAAATGAGTAAAACTAATTTGATAAATCTGATTTGCTACCAGTTTTAATTGATAAGCAATTTGTAGAAGGGCCAAAGTTTGTCGCTTGGATTTGATCGTTCATCCACTACATAGTGAGATATAAGTCTCTCGAAACCTGCAAGTCAAAAAATTTTGAATTTTTTTTCATTGCACATTAAGGAGAGTAAACAACGGTTTACACTCTTTCATTGTTTGATTCTTGTGAGTTGAAACCTGCCAAATAAATCCTACCACTCATGCGATCCCATCGTTGATAGGGGTCGTTGAAATAACCGAGGGAACATCCCTGTTGATGATTGCCAATTCTATCTCACTAAAAATTTCAATGAGATGTGAAGATTTGCACAAGCAAAACAAAGCCAGGCCATCGTCGAGCAACACCCAGCCCAAAAGAGGAAGAAACACACAGCAAGCCAACCTCCGAGGCATAGACATTCATGTACGCGCGCACAAAATCCGAATTCAAATTTCGAATAGAGACACTGAAAGGACCATAGGCTAGTGGCCCGGCAGGTTGAAAATTCAAAATTTAGATTTCACATGGTAGCTGGTCCATCCATGTTTTAATTGCATGCACAGTCTGGACAGGATGATGGCGGCGATGGAGACGTGGACTGTATTGGCCTGTTTCCGCGGTCATCAGAAAATTAGGCAAAGACGTCGGAAATATTGGATGTGATGTTGAATACATGTTATGGAATGCATGTATAACCATCCATAAGGAGGTCACGTCAAGTTCAAAAAGTGGCAATATAGACCACTCCTATATTGATCTATGACGCATTGCTTTAAAATCTATAAGATAATGTCAACAATGAAAGTGGCAGGCTCGAAAAAATCAAACTTGGAATCTCATACTTTTCCGTAATTTTTTTCCCAATCATACTTTTCCTTACATGCAGATAAAAGAATGCCAATCAATGACAGACAATTTTAAAGATAATTGGATTTAGTTGGTCCATGGGACGTGCATCGAATTATAATTATTGTATTTCCCAAAGTGGTTGGTAATGATAGTATACATCTCATTAAAAGATTCCAAGTCAAAATGAATCCGTCACATCAATGTTCTCAATTAGAATGGCAAAAATATATAATTATTGTTGTAAACAAAAATAAGCGCTAATCAGTGTGTCATAAGGCATTAAATGATTGGTTTGCTGCATGTCTTTTAACTTTATAACACACCTTATTATTTTTCATTTATTTCCTTATTCGCCGAGTGTGTTATAAAGTTAAAGGGTATACAACTAACCAGTCATTTAATGCCTTATAACAAATTGATTAACTCTTGCTGTAAATAAATATCAACCCACACTAGATTTGAGCACGACAAAATCCAGTTCGGTGGAGTGCAAAAGACGTAACCCCTCCTGCCCCGGGCAGAGCGCGGTCCACCGGTGGACGAACGAAAGTGAATTCAGCGTAGTGATTTAAAAATAAGTTTATACTCAGCGTAGTGATTTTTATAGAAAGTAAAAAAATAATAATAAACTTGCCTTTATAAAATCTATAAAAAGATTATAAAACTATCTCTGTCGCCCAAAAGTGAATTGTCTGTTATTGGTCGGCATTCTTTTATCTGCATACAAGGAAAAGTATGATTGGGAAAAAAATTACGGAAAAGTATGAGATTGAAAAGTATGATGGAAAAAAAATTACGGAAAAGTATGAGATTCCAAGTTTGATTTTTTCGAGCCTGCCACTTTCATTATTGACATTATTTTATAGATTTTAAAGCAATGCGTCTTAGATCAATATATTCTAATTATTATAGGAACCGCTAGGCTGAATATAAACTTATTTATATGGAAATTAAAAAATATAATAATAATTTAGCTTTTATAAAATTAAAAGATTATAAAACTATCTCTGTCCCCCAAAAGTGAATTCTTAAATCTATAAAAAGATTATAAACCTATTTCTGTCCCCCAAAAGTGAAAAATGAATTCAGATAAAGTAAGGGATTATTTAGTACAATAAAATCAATTTTAAAATAGAATTAATTATTAGTTTAAGAAAAACAATCAAAAATAGAAATAATTATTCGTGTTGAACGATGTCGTCCAAGAAACCCATATTCTTCAGTACCCAAACGGTGGCCTCGACGGACTTTAATAAAAGCTAGGTAACCATAAGGACGAAACCAGCCTGGTCAGCATTTTGAAAATGAAGACCTTCCTATAATACAAGTTGCATATAAAAAAGTCACTCAAGTTTCCTGTATTATTTTACTTCAACATTTCATCGGAATATAAAGAAATTTGTTGCTAGACAAACTGTAAACTCGGTATCCCAGATCAGCGCATACGACTACACGAGGCGCTATGAATTTTATTATGGGCATTGCTCTTTGCCCAATTCGTGTTATTATTGGCAAACGTGTTCAAGATGTTGAATGAAATGTTTTCTATATGTACTACTATAGGGTTTTAACATTTTACGACTCAATATACAACATGCCTTCGATTACATAAAACCTAAACCTGTGAAATAGCTATGCAAGTGCCAAATTGTGTACAACTGAGGAAAACTTTCAACATTGTACAGTGTGCCTTACTTTGATATAAAACTGTGCTCATCAATCGAATCTAATCTAGGCTTGACACGCAGATTTAGGGCTGACGTCTTTTGCAGAAACCAGTGAAATATAATTCTACAGTTAGCCCAGCAACTTAGAGGGTTTATTGGAATTATTGGAGCAGTGCTAAGTTGCGCAGGAACCAGAGGCGAAGCCAAGTCTTCCACCCACCATGTCAAAAGCAACCTTCATCTGCCGCTGTTGGAAGTTCCAGATAAGTTCCCGATAATGTTAACACTGTTCATTGGTAATTCCGGTGCGAATGCTAGGCAGACCTGGTGTCACGCCCCCAGGCCTACGGTAGTCTTCCAACCGTACTTGGCGAGGTGAGGCACCACCGAACACTTTCTTTTCACCAATACTTATGTTCATGGACTACGCCTAACCATATGTCTTACTTAGTTTGTGTTTCTCAACCAAGTAATTATTAATATTTCTTTATACCAATGAACACCCATACACATTCATTATCATCAGCAATTATACAAGAGAACACAATTGCACATTATAAAGAGAGAGTCAATTTCTTGAAAAATGAGTCTACCCGAATACAATATATTATACAATCTTTCAATGTTACAAAGCTTTACAAGTATACTTGGGAAACACAAATTTTCATACTTAGCCAAAATTACAACTTTCCACACCTCTGTGTGATAACCAAAGTTCCTTGCCTGAGCTGGGCGGGCGCGCTCTTACACGAGTTGCCAACCGACTCCTCAACCGAACCTTGTTTCGACGGGCAGGAGACCTCACCCAAGTCACCCTTTGTTTACTTCTACACGGCGGGCGGGGGACCTCACCCGAGTCCCCGTTTACCACCTCCGCATTTAGCCTTGCACGACGGGTGGGCAACTCACCCGAGTCACCCGAGACACCTGTGTCAACCGAACGCCGGTGCCTTTCCCCCACGCCCTTACTCGATAAACGAAACCCGTGCGATGTTACCGTGCATGCCTGCCCAAGAGCGGGCGCATTACAATCTGCGCCTCCTTGCGACCTGCTCCACCCTTCACACTTTTCCTTGTCACCGTATGCTCCTCACTTGCATTGCTTATTGAATGATCGAATTCGAATGTCCTCCAAATGCTCCACGCCTTTGTTTACTTATATGGATGGTGGGGCGAGTCGAGCTGCCCAAGCCGACTCGTCCACCATATGTCCCACACCCCTACACTTCGCACTTTACCATCCGAACGTATGTCGGCCTTCGTTCAAGTCGCACTAATGTGCAGGTCGGCCATGGGTTATGCCAAACACTCCCTACGCCATATATAAACCTTCACTCCTCCTCTATGCACATTTTTAACTTGTCACCTCGCGCATTTGGTCGTAGCGCTGCCTTTGCCTATGTTCTCCAACTTGCTCACTTGCCAAACGAGTCGCACTTCGTGCCGGTGGGTGTGTCAAAGACCACAGGTCCTTACGTCCTCCCCACCTGAAGTCGTTGTCATCTTTGACAACATCCCATCCTAGTATCCATCCACCAAGATTACCATCAACAACTGTCTCATCCTTGGTCCATGATATCAACTCCTCCACATACTGCAAACATCCCTGCAACATATGTAGAACTACCGTCTCCATCATGTGTCATCCCATCCTATGAACTATCATCCTTCCTGTCTACCTGATGCCAACATCTCTTCGTGCATTTCCGGACCCCATGTTTGAACTAATTGGGTAGCTAATCCAACTGCCACGCTCAAGCCATGAGAGTGAACATCTTTATTCCTTCACTAGTCTACCTCGGATTCTGCCACATCCTGGACTCACCAAGAATCTCACCCATGCTCAGGTCCAAACTCCATCCTATCTGCAACATGTCATGATGCTTGATGCCAAACCATCCCTGCACCATCTTGTCATACCTGCTCAACCTGTTTCAAGGACTCACTGCCATGAGCAGCTAACAATGAGCCCCATCTTCTATGTCATCTAAGAAGATGTGGAGGGAGTAGAGTCTGAAGGCTCACCCTCACTAATAATATCAATCCATCTGTTAGGATTATCTATCTCCATCCTCTGTAGATAAGTGACCCAATCCTCCTCTCGGACATTCGGCCTCACACAAGCCTCCTCCTCCTCACATCATCCTCAACCACTTCTAACCTTCTTGACAAATCCAAGATACTATCAGATAGTGTCCTGATGACCAATGACTACTCGGTAAGCTTTGTCTCAACTGTAGACAATCGCTCACTTATATCTTCCATTCACTTCTCATCCTCCATTTGCATCACTGCCAACTTACAATTAGGCTTTGTCACACTAATGGTTGGAACACCAATGGGTACATCTTCCCTTCCATCGTAAATGTACAACATCTTCAAATGTGGAACAATCATAGCATTAGATTGTTTCAAGAATTCCATCCTCAACACATCTTCATAATCATCAATCTGCACTATAATGAAGTTGACTCTCCCGGTCCACTCACCTAGTGTTGTGTCCACTTTTTCAGCTACACCACGAACACAATCAGGAGGAGAATTCACTGTCTTCATTTGTGCCTTCACTAGTACAAATTTCAGCCCAATCCTTCTCGCAGCATCGTCACTCATGAAGCTGTGATTAGCCCCACTATCCACCATAGTGAGTATATCAACACCCCCAATCTTCATCTGAACATACTCCAAACTGTTCCTCTTAGGATCCCTCCGAGAGACCACCTCAGTAGCAGCAGCAGCTCTAAGTATCTGCATCATCACCACAAAAGCTTCTTCATTCTTCATATTAGATTGTGCAATAGCAGCCAATTTCGGTCTAGAAGGAGAATTCTTCACCGTATGTGGTTCAGCACATATCCAACACTTCAAGGCTTTCTTCATCTTCAACTTATCATCCGATTTTGAAGCATCATCCTTCTTCTTCTCTTTTGGTTTATCAGACTTCTTCTTCCTATCATCAGAAGTCTCATCATAATGCTCCACCAACCTATCCACAGCAGCATAAGTTTCCTCAAGTGTTTTAATCTTCTGCCTCTTCACTTCATTGCGTGCCCAAGGCTTCAATCCAATAATGAAGTTGAACACCTTGTCCCTCTCCGCCATGTCAGGAAGTTCCAGAACCGCACTGACAAACTCCCGCTGATATGTCTGTAGGTTCCTTGTCTGCTTTATGAACTTAATCTTCATCCTTGCTTCCCATGTTTCATCCTGAGGACTGAAATGGGTTTGCAAAGCCTTCTTCATTTCATCCCACGAAGTTATGTCACCAGCACTGCTATTGGAAATCTGATCTATCCTCCTTCGCCACACATCTTAGCATCCTTTGTTAAGAATTGAGCATCTACTTTCACCTTTGTCTCATCATCAGATAGACCCAAGTGTTCCAAGTATTGCTCCATATCCCAGAGAAAGTTGCCAAGAGTCTTCGCACTCCTTGTACCATCATAAGATTCTAGTTCCTTGACTTTCACATGAGGCACTCCTCCACCCGAGTTATGTCTCACGACCTTCTTCAACATCGCGATCTCATCTCTCGCTTCATCAAGAGATTTCTACAAGTTCACGATCTCCGCCAGAGCCTGATCTCTTGCCTCTTCAATCTCCTTGACCTTTACTTCAAGTTGTGTACACATAAGATCAGTGTACTCGTGTTGAGTTCGGAGTTCATCAAGTTCTTCCCTCATCTTCGAATTGGCCTCTTGATTCTTCATGACCAAGTCCATCTTCTTAGTCCAGTAAGCCTCTAAGTCCTCCATCCTTTCCAACACCTTTTCGATGAAATCTAGCGAAGCATCCTTCACATCGTGGCTAGATCCAACCTGAGATTCACCTGCCATTGCTAACAGATTTTTTCTTTGCAATCTAGTTTCAACCATCCAACAACTTCACCAAGTTGCCTGCAACCATGAACCAACCCTTGTTCCACTTGTATGTGAAACAACTTCCTTCACCTACAAGTACCTGCTTCACTGTCACCAACTTCCAAGCTTCAACCGTGAGCTTCAATATCACTTGTCAATGTGTATGAGCTTCAATGCTTCAACACCTGAAATTGTTCATCAGCTCCTCGGCCACTTCGTCACGAGCAACCTTGCTCTGATACCAACTGTCATGCCCCTAGGCCTACGGTAGTCTTCCAACTGTACTTGGCGAGGTGAAACATCACCGAACACTTTCTTTTCACCAATACTTATGTTCATGGACTACACCTAACCATATTTCGTACTTAGTTTGTGTTTCTCAACCAAGTAATTATTAATGTTCCTTTATACCAATGAACACCCATACACATTCATTATCATCAGCAATTATACAAGAGAACACAATTGTACAGTATAAAGGGAGGGGCAACTCCTTGAACAATGAGTCTGCCCGAATACAATATATTATACAATCTTTCAATGTTACAAAGTTTTACAAGTATACTTGGGAAACACCAAGTTTCATACTTAGCCAAAATTACAACTTTCCACACCTCCGTGTGATAACCAAAGTTCCTTGCCTGAGCTGGGTGGACACGCCCTTACACGAGCTGCCAATCGACTCCTCAACCTAACCTTGTTCTGACGGGTGGGCAACCTCACCCAAGTCACCCTTCGTTTACTTCTACACGGCGGGTGGGTGACCTCACCCGAGTCCCCGTTTACCACCTCCGCATTTAGTGTTGCACGACGGGCGGGCGACTCACCCGAGTCACCCTAGATACCTGTGTCAACCGAACGTCGGCACCTTCGCCCCGCGCCCTTACCTGATAACCGAAACTCGTGCGATGTTACCTGTATGGCTACCCAAGAGCGGGCGCATTACGATCTGCGCCTCCTTGCGACCTGCTCCACCCTTTGCACTTTTCCTTGTCACCATATGCTCCTCACTCGCATTGCTTATTGAATGATCGAGTTCGAATGTCCTCCAAATGCTCCATGCCTTTGTTTACTTATACGGATGGTGGGGCGAGTCGAGCTGCCCAAGCTGACTCGTCCACCATATGTCCCACACCCCTACACTTTGCACTTTGCCATCCGAACGTATGTTGGCCTTCGTTCAAGTCACACTAATGTGTAGGTCACCCGTGGGTTATGCCAAATGCTCCCCACACCATATAGAAACCTTCGCTCCTCCTCTATGCGCATTTTTAACTTGTCACCTCACGCATTTGGTCGTAGAGCTGCCTTTGCTTATGTTCTTCAACTTGCTCGCTTTCCAAACGAGTCGCACGTCGTGTCGGTGGGTGTGCCAAGAACCGTAGGTCCTTACACCTGGGATCCGTCACTCGCAAGGGTTACCAAAATCCCAAGGGTGCTCACACTCACTTCCGCATTGTTCTGGAAATGAAAAGTTATAGTCGAAATCTGGACCTGGCCGTTGCCAGACAGGTCGTAGCAGGTGTTGAGGAAATCATAGGGCTGTGCACTCAAAACAATGGTAGGTTTTGAAACATCAGAGCCATCGGGGCGATTTTGAGAATCACCCCGATGGCTCATTCTCGCCACCAGGGGTGGTGTGGCGATTCTCATAATCGCCCTGATGGCTAAGGACCGCAGGTCCTTACACCTGGGATCCGTCACTCGCAAGGGTTACCAAAATCCCAAGGGTGCTCACACTCACTTCCGCATTGTTCTGGAAATGAAAAGTTATAGTCGAAATCTGGACCTGGCCGTTGCCAGACAGGTCGTAGCAGGTGTTGAGGAAATCATAGGGCTGTGCACTCAAAACAATGGTAGGTTTTGAAACATCAGAGCCATCGGGGCGATTTTGAGAATCACCCTGATGGTTCATTCTCGCCACCAGGGGTGGCCGGGCGATTCTCATAGTCGCCCCGATGGCTCTGATGTTCATAAAATTATATTTATTTATCACAGAAAATTAGTGTGCTTCTAAACTGAAATATATGGAGCAAGTTCATATATTACATTATTGATATAGTTATGTTACCTACGAATAATCACGCTGTCTCCAATACATATATTTAGAAGTCATGATGTAATCACATATTTTTGGTTTGATTTATTATATTTTTAATATAATTACGCTACTATTGAAGATTTGTGTTGTGTCGACTTTACGGTGTATGTCTCCTGGTTTATGATGTTAATGTTTGAGAGTATTTTGATGACATTATGCACATCCCATATTCAATTGTTACTACACCACTAGTACACAAAACAACATATTTCACAACGTTAATGGTAAATATTTTAGCCGTGTAGTTCATGTACTACGCGGTATTCTATATGGTTTAGAAACAACCTAGTTCCCAAGGCAAACGATAAATATTTTATCGTTGCAATTCATGCACTAATGGTATTCTCATTTGGTTTGAAAGTTGTTTTTTCAACCGAGGAAACTTTTTTTCATTATTCTTGTTTATATTTATACACCAGAAAATCTCTTTATATCGAATATACTAAATTGGGATTTCAATCTTTGGTACATACAGACAAAAGGTGGAACCAGAACCATGGAGGACTAACCTTATCATTGAAACGATTTTATAAATTTAAAATAGTCCAATAGAGCGTTACTCGGCCATGGTATTACTGTGCTCTTTCGTGTAACACTCCCACTGCCATTGCGTGCACAAAACCTCTTGCCATCAGGATCTACAGAACCAAGAATATTCAAGAAGGACTCAAAACAATGGTAGGTTTTGAAACATCAAAGCCATCGGGGCAATGCTCAAAATTGCCCTGATAGCTCTGATATTCATAAAATTATATTTATACACCAGCGAATCTCTTTAAACAAAATTAAAAACTCATGATATTCTATACAACGCTCTTAGCTTTGCTTCCCCATATCATTTACATATCAAAGATATGTGTATTTACATAGACGTTATAACTTCCTACATTCATCTGACACTCCCAAATCATTTAAATACATCACAGATAGACTTCCGCACTGTTCACCTTGTGTCCATTGGTCCATTGGATTTGTTGCTGACAAATCCAACAATACGATGCATCATATATCACATCCTCGTCATTCAACTTATTGTAGTTAAAAATTTCTTGCCAAGACAATGTATTTTGCAAAATAAACCTATCCCGACTGATATCAAAGAAAGTTTTAATTAAAACAATAGGATATGCTATAACCTTCCGTGAAAATGTCATGGTTATGCTATAACGAAAAGTTAGCTATCACAATAGGCATACTATAGCTAACACAACAAGATTTATCTTTTTCCCTTCATAAGTCTCTTTGTTCCTTTGTCATATCTTAATGCATCCAAATATGCCAAAAATAAGATTATCCATTATTTAAATTTGAATATTCGAAAGAGATCAATTGAGAAATATGATTTAGAGTCCTCTAATCTCTTTTATGTTAAACAAAAATAAAAAGATCATACAATAGAAAAACATGTTGATATTCATGTTACATTTTTGGATTTAAAGACTTTGGGAGCATGTCTCATAAGGTGTGGAGCTTATAAAATTGCTAGATGATATCAAGGGAAAAACAATTTCTACCATAGTGTAAGGTCTAGAAGTTGAAGCCAACATATTACATAAAAAAAGGTATTTGTTTCCATGAATGTTACTTCTTTTATGGTTGTTAATCAAACAAGATTTATCATTTTATTAAAAAACTTGTGCCAAATTTAGTAAGTATTCATTGCATTGCTCATCAAGAAGACTTAGTAGCACTAAATGCTTTGAAAGGCATTAATGCTTAGTTATTATTCATTACAAATTAGCAAGTAATGTAGATTAGGGTTCAATACTAAAATAAAATAAATAAACAACTTGTTGCACTACCAAAATCATGGAGCTTTGACACTTTAATATCCTCAAATTCTTGGACTAAGATGGTTATTTTGGGGAATTGTGGAAAAATTTGTAGCATTATGTAATTTTTTTGGAAACTAAAACAAAATAATAACTTGGAAATCAAAGTTAAATTTTATGCTAAATTATGTGACCTTTAAACCTAACAAAATGAACGTTAAAATCATTTTTTTTGAAATAGCATAAAATACAATTTTATACATTTAAGATTACACATATAGGCTTTATTAATGCATCATTTTTTAAAACACAACCTCCAAACCTAGGCTAGATTCTAGTTCATAATTACATTCCCATTGGAGATGCATAAAAGGAAATAGTTATGCTTGTATTCTCAAACATATTATCATAATTTGTAATCTTACAGGTGTGTTATATATTGTGATCATGAGTTATAATTGTGAGTTTCTATATTACTATCTTAAGCTAATCAA